>JAUZST010013280.1:0-35730 GCA_034779995.1 Parotocinclus haroldoi
ACACACACACACACACACACACACACACACACACACACACACACACACACACACACACACACACACACACAGTATGAGAGACTGAAGCTCTGGAGCAGTAACACTCCCTGTGGTTTAGAACTGTGTGAAAACACTGATGAAGCTGAGCAAAATGCAGTACAGAGCTGTCATGGAACACCAAATGCCATCACTTCATATTTAAATGTCCCAAATGGTGCTTAGAGCATTACTGGGTTTAGCACTTTGGTGATGCTGAGCTGTAGATCTGTGGTGGGGAATGCACAAAGGTGTGAGGCTGTAAATGCATTTGTATTATGAGCTGTCCCAATACACTAACAAGGATTTCCAGTTTTTCAGATCTAAATTTTTTTCCATTTATTACATTTTTATGAATCAGCCGTGTGGACTAGCGTAAGCACTAGAGCACCAATCCACCACTGGGGTGTGACTAGTTCAAGCCAGGCATCACAAAGGCACAGTTTTTGATGACTTGCCCACCATCTAGCATGTTCTGACCTAGCTGTGATGGGAACAGTGGTTGTGAGGGCACCCATGCATGGCAAACAGGTTCAGGAAGAGCCAGACAGGCCACTAGCAGAAAGGATCGTTTGACCCTAGGGAAAAGTTTAATAACTATTTTTATTCAACCTATGTCAATAATAATTGATAATTTGTAATTGCCTATTAAAAATGGCAGAATAGCCAAAGAAAGAGGCTGGCTGTAAATACGTCTTGCACTTAACTACCTTATTTGTGAGAGGCTCTGGAAAAAGTAGGCACTTCCCGCTAAGATAGACACCAATCCACGGCCAGTTGAAGCCAAATACAACGAATACCCTTTCAAAATTGCAACCTCCAGATTTTTTTTTTGCCAAAAATCTTTGAGAAGTATCCATTCTGAAAAAAAAAAATCCCAAGAACAATAAAAAGCACAGAAAATTGGTTCAAATTTCATTGGAATCTAAAAATGATTTCAGTTTTGTAAAGGTCTCACTCTGTAGATAAAGTATCAATAAAATTTTTAAATTTTGCAAGAAAAGCCTGTTTTTGCCAGAGCCCCACACATTTATCAAGGCACACATATCAACACAATCAAGACCACACACAAATAATTCATATAAATAAATAAGCACATGGTAATTATCCCTGTCAAATAAAGCAAGATCAAGTAAACTGGGGTAGAAAGACTGAACATCAAAATGTAATAAACTTTCAAGATGATAGCTATCTTTAGTGTCAAATATAGGATTCTGTTTTGGATCCGACAACAGTCAGGTTCATATATGGAGGCCTCACAATGATCGCGTCAATCCTTTCTTTGCTGTGGAGCGACAAACTGCCGGTGTGATGGATGAGGATCTATAGGCCCAGCTGCAACATCTGTATACAAATCAGTGACAGGATACCATACAGTGATATTGGCTCCAATATCCAATCATAATTCATCTTG
Source organism: Parotocinclus haroldoi (assembly GCA_034779995.1). Lineage (NCBI taxonomy): Eukaryota > Metazoa > Chordata > Actinopteri > Siluriformes > Loricariidae > Parotocinclus > Parotocinclus haroldoi. The sequence goes on from JAUZST010013280.1 coordinate 1,451, forward strand.
TATACAGGCTAAATATGACCCAACAGCATAACTACTGCCCAATTTCAATTGTTCCGTTTTCCTCAATAAATGTATCCTTTCGTTCTACTGTTGTAGTCACTTACATATACATATCATAATTACATTCCCACATATAATGTTTTATTCAGGTCCAAATTTTTTATTAGTTTTTATTGTCAAGGAGTATAACACAGCCACTTCCAGAACAGTGGTGACAGCACAAGGACTACAGCACCCGCCTGTGAAAGTGATGCACTGAACAACTTCTACGCTTGATTTGAGGCACAGAACAACGTGACAGCAAAGAAGACCACCCCTCCCCCAGTGACCAGGTGCCTTGTCTCACAACTGCTGAAGTGTTAACACAGAGTTAACCCATGGAAAGCTGCTGGACCAGAAAACATTTCTGGCAGAGTCCTCAGACGATGTAAAGATCAGCCAGCAAATGCTCTCACTAGCCAGGTTTTCAAATGTTATGAAACCCTTTGCAAATGTTATGCATGTTTACAAAATTTCAACAAAAAACAGCAGATTAAGCGGTGCTTTCACCCACTATAGTTACAAAAGGAAACTGACAAATGACATAGGCTACCAGGTTTAGGGATGGCATCAAAGCCATTAAAAACCATTAAGAGAAGTTTAACCTGGTCTTTGCTTTTAGGGAAGTACTCTTCACATCCATATACAATGTTTTTATGGCTGTGTTTACAATGTTTGACTATTTATTTTAGCAAGTTATTTGATTATTCTTAGGTTTAGCTGTTAAAGTTTATTTTGAACTACACAATTCACTGAATATTCAAAAATGAGACTGATTACTTGTTCTGTGATTGACAAAACGAAGCTAAATATTTTTGGTTGATACTTATTTCAGTATATTTAAAGCACAATTCCTTATTATTTTCATGACAAATACATATTAATTCAGTGCATCTATGTGTTAATTTGTTACACGTTTCTTTCCCAAGGCTAATGTTTAAGTCAGTACTGACACTTTACATCTCACATATGGTGGCATATGGTTTATTAATTTAACAGTGTTAACTCATCAGTATATAGGGGATCAAACAACTGTATGCATCATAGAAAAAAATACATCCCGAAAATAGATGTTTGTTTACTCTCTGCTGAACGTCGACAGCTTTTTTGTGGAGAACACCGAGATCACCAAATTCCCTGGAGTTCAAGAGGGGAACCTAACCTGGTCCCTCAACACCAGCACAACAACAACAAAAAGAAAAACCACAGACTCTCTGTGAAGGCTGGGAAAAGCTCATCTCCCACCTCCCATACTCACCACATTCTACAGAGGGGCTAGCAAAGGTAACCTGAGCAGCTGCATCATTGCCTGATTTGGGAATTGCACCAACTCGGATGCAAGACCCTGAAGAGGATAATGAGCACAACTGATAAGGTCATCAGTGTCTCTCTTCCCTCGATCAAGGACATTTACACCACACGATGCATCCACAAAGCCACCAACATTATGGCTGACACTACACACCACCCGGACGTGCTCTTCACCCTCCTGCCGTCTGGTAAAAGGTACTGAAGCATTCGGGTCCTCACAACCAGACTGTGTAACAGCTTCTTTCCAAAAGCTATCAGACTCTTTAATAACCAGGTAGTGAAATAAACAATACAAGCACATCTCAGGAAGGTGATCTGGACCTAACACTGCGCATATACACAGCATATACACACACAAACCAAGTATTGTATGTATTGTTTACACCAATTTATACAAGTACATTGAATACAATACACTATACTATACACTGTTTACTGTGCACCTTTACTGTACTGGTCAATGTCATTTAAAATGACTTTACTGTCTGGTACCGTCCTGCACTGTTCTGTTCAGTCTACACACACCTGCACATGGGCACTTTATGTAGTCCTAGTTTGTCCTGTCAATGTTTTGTGTGGTTATATTGCACCTGTAAGTCCTGAAGGAACATTGTTTCGTTTCACTGTGTATTTCACCTGAAATATATATAAATGACAATCAAACCCACTTGATCTGATTTTTTTTTACCGGTAATTGAGTCAATGGAACGCATATATTGTTTTTTGAAAATCTGATAAACGCAATGTGTATAAACTAATGTGCTGTATATGGTATGTAGAATAGCAATGAATCAGTGAAAATACATAAATGCTGACAGATCCAGTGTTTACATGTATGCAATATTTCCAAATGCTCTATTCAGTATTGGCATTTCACAGCTTATGAAATATATGGTTTGTGCTTTTATAATCCTTTTGCGTAATGGCCAAAGTGATCCAGCACCTATACCCAGTACTGCCCAAAAGTCTTAGGTCACTATGAGATAAGCTATGTCAACAGTAAAGTTTCAATGCAGTATTAAAAAAAAAATACTTCTATAGGCTACAGTGGCAAGTAATTAGTGTGACCTCCCCCCCAAAATTAAGGACATTTTTGGAAGGGGAACAAGTTGAAAAGATATGCTTAAGCTCACAAAGATTGGAATGAAGACCAGTGGAAAGTAGCTTTAAGAGTGACAATTCAAAGTTTGAAGTTACGGTCAATAATCAACAATTTGTAGAGTCAGTATACCATTGCTAAAATAATGAATCTAATGGTGATCTAAGACTTTTACACAGTACTGTAGGTTTCAGGCATAAGCATGCATATGATACTCAACCAGGTTGGAAGGCACTACCATGTCTCAAATCCAGGTCCGTGATGTCTGCCACCACTGCGCCACTCATGCATTTCTATGATGATTTATATTCCATGTAAAATATGCTCTGGTGGGAATACTCATGTAATAGTATTGTTTCCCCACAATCCATAGAAATGTATTAAGGGATGAGGACAGATTTGTGACCAATTGGTTATGACAGAATATCAGCACTTACCTTTTACGATTAACTGAATGAGTTTTGGTCGTGGGTTGCGTTCACTCTGTATCGAGCAGGTATAGAAGCCTTCATCCGTTATGTCCACTTTCTGTATCTGTAGACTGTATTCATGTTTATCACCCATATTAGATATGATAGACACGCGCGGATCCACTGACCACTTGTCATTCCCTGCGAATATTATACTGGAACGGTTCAGCCAAGCTCCTTTTGAGATTCCATCCAACAGGTAACACCTAAAAAAAAAACAGCAACAGAATACGTCAATCAGGTACGTCAGGGTCCTATTTTATCCAATGTGTTTGAATGCAAAATATAAACAGATAACCAACAATTTCGAAAACAGGTCAGTCAGCAACTTGGTTTATTTAAATAGTCTACAGTATAAGTTAATATTAAACTACATCATATTGTAGCAATGCATGTGCATTGCTACTTTTAAATTAACTACATTGAGTTACAAAAATAATACCCATATGCAGAGTGACACAGTACAGTCCAAGTAATTTAGGGTTAAGAATCAAATATGAACCTAATCAGCTTACTGATCAATAGTCCAGTGCCTTATGCACTGGGTCACCACTGCTTCTAAATTACTGTGCAGTAATCATGTTACTTGCATTTGCTATTGCTAGGTACACCATGTTACACATATTAATTGAAAGTTAAATTTTTTTTGTGGAAACTACCATTCTGTTTTAAAGAGCTGTTACATACGTTTTGTTTTTTAAAAAATCTATAAATGGAAAGCAGTGACCTTTTACTTACTTCAGTTATTTGTGCACCATTTTACGATCTTGTGATTGTTTTTTTTATTTTATTGCACTTTAAAAGTGGTCTGCACAACTATGTATAATCCAAAAAAAATCAGCAGATACATAATATTAAAATTAATTAATCGATATTTCACTTTATTTGCTTGCTCCTTTACAGGTACACAGGAGTGCCAGTGTCTAGCTAGGAGCAAGTGGGTGCAAGGCAGTTACAACCCTAGACAGGTTGTTTTTCTGCAATAAGAAAAAGGTCACTGCTTTCCAGTTATAGATTTTTTCCAAAACAAAAAGTATGAAACAGCTCTTTAAAACAGAATGGTAGTGTGCACAAAAAAAAAAAACTAAATATAAACTTTCAATCAATGTGTGGAACGTGTACTTAGCAATAGCAAATGCAAGTAACTACTACTTCTATAGTCATTTAGAAGCAGTGGTGACCCAGTGCATAAGGCACTGGACTATTGATTAGTAAGTTGATTAAGTTCTCAGATTTTCAGTTGTAAGGCATTCTGCATATGAGCATAATCCATTGTAGGGGCACTTTAGAGACACCAATTAAGTTGTTTTATTCTTAAACAAAATGTATGGTGACAAAAAAACATCCAATGTTAAAAATGTTTTCTAAATGTGTGATGGGTTGCTTTTTTAATATTTCAATTTGACTAGTAGAAAGCCAATGGCATAGACCATTAATAACAAGGTAACTGGAAAAATCTAATAAAGATTCAATTATACATGTGCATGTAACCCAACAAAATATTTAAAGCTTTTATTTCTCTATAACTGAAGGAACAATGAAAGATGGACAAAAGTATACTGTACTAAATGCCAGATCACCAGCAAAAATTGCACGGATTGTTTTTATTTTTCCTGACAGTGACAAAACAAACATTGTCATCATCCAATTATTTTAATTGCACTGTCCAAGTTCAAGGCTTGACAGTTCTTCTTAGAGCTTGGCACCACTCATAACTTGGCAGGTTGTACCTTTCTCAGACAGACCGTGTCACACTTTTTTTCTATCCTAACACTTGGATCTCACAAAGCACTGTGGGTGCTATGGAAGATGTTAGATAGCAATCCTTTCCTCTTTATTATGGTTATAGTTATAATGTTTATAAAGACAATAATATGCAAATATCTTAAATGTCTTCCACTGCAAAATTAAAAGTACAGGTTCAGTACGAATATGTCTGTAAAGAGCAGCAAAAGGCTAACTAAATTACAAATAGACATACAATGATGACAAGTTGAAGGAAAAAGCCTCAAGTCAGATTAAATTCGATTCAGTTAAATTAAACTCTTGATTACACTATTTTCGCTATGATATAAAGAAATGACATACTATAAACTATAAGAATTGTATTTCTCCATGAAAACCTATAATTATGTAGTTTCAATATAAACTCTCATAAAATGTTACCATTACAGCTGTCTTGTTACATTTTTATACTTCAAAATAAAGCAAATAAAAACTTGAAACTGATGAAGCTTTCATCTGATGCTCAGATAAGCACACAAATCAGTGTTTAATTCTGCCAGCTGAAGACTGCCAGCTCAAAAAAATTAAGTAACTGCAGATCTGATTGGGCTCAAAGCTTAAATCTACAGCATGCAAAGTGGATTCCAAATAACTTGTCAGAGAAAACGTGGAAAAATAAATGAGAAGAATGGGCTGAAATGAATAGTAAAGAACTAGAAAAGAAGATGAATTAAATAAAAACTAAAAGAAAGAAAAAAAATGAAATGTGACTGGGATGAAAGGGATTGAAAGGAAAGGGAAGTGAAGAAATGGAATTAAGGGACTGAAAATAAATGAAATATTTAGGCAATGATATAAATTATGACATACAGAAGGAAGGAAAGACATTAAATGGAGAGGAGCTAGAGAAAAGGAAATAAATGGGAAGGAAATTGTGTAAATAAAGAGAGAAAATATGCAATGAAAGCAAATGAAGAGTAAAGAGAAGAGATTAAATTGGGTACGGATAGGGAACGGCAAAGCAACGGAAAGAATTAATTTAAAAAAAAAAAGCTAGAAAAAAAGTTATTAAAAATATTACATTATTATAAAATTAAACTGAAGCACAGCTGAATGCAAAATTCGAAATATGTGTCCCATCTTGAGCAGGTCAGAAATCTTAATTGTAGTTTATATAAAGTTAGTGTTGAAGTAAAGTTTTTAATATGGAAGAACAATCGTTTTAGTTGGTAATTAATGCTTGGCATAATTACAGTCTCATTTAAGTCATACTTTTTTCTCTTCCTTAAATGTGCCGTAAAATAACATTTTAAGGAAGAAAAAAAAAAACACCCTGAAAGTTAATTAATACACGTTTACATTTTTGACGTAGCAATAATGGCATTAGTGCCACTTTCCAGCTATCGAAGCCTGTAGCCTCAGTCAATAAATTATACTTCTAGACACCAAGGAGTCTTTCGGAATCTGTATTACCCAGTTGCCTGGCAACAGACTGCCCACCACTTTAATCAATTGAAGAGCAAGCTTCGAGTGTGTTTAACTTCCCATATGAAATGCTCCAATTCATAAGTAACATTTGAATGCCACATTTTAACAGCTCACTGAAGGAAAAGATTTATATACAGGCACAGGCTGAACTCAACAGCAGTATAACGGAATATATACTCACAGACCACTTTTTAGATATACTTGTTCATGTGCTTGTTAATGCAAATATCTAATTAGAACATTACATGGTAGCAACTTGGTGCATTTATTCCTGAAGACATGGCATGCTAAAGTAAACTGAGCATCAGAATGGGAAAGAAATTAGATTTTAAGGACTTTAAAAAGGACTTTCAACTTTGAATGGTTGTTGGTGCTAGATAAGCAGGTCTGAGTATTTCTGAAACTGCTGATCTACTGGGATTTTTCACACACAGCCATCGCTAAAGTTTACACAGACTGTTTAAAGTTTGTTTGGTTTATTTACCGTCACTATCAGCATCAGTGGCCATACCAGCAAAACAAAAGGTTATCTCAAGACAGTATCTCAATGCAGTATATACCCTCAAGTCAATGCAATTTAGTGCAATCAGTTAACCTAACATGCATGTCTCTGTGTGGGTGTTCTTAAATTTCCTCCCACAGTCCAGACACAGAGGACTCAAGGACTCTTCACTCTGGGATCGAGACCGAGCCACCGACCCACCGAGCAACCGAGTTACCCAGAGATGGTTAAAGAAAATAAGTACAGTGAGCAGCAGTTCCCTAAGTGATAAAACCTTGTTGAGGCCACTCTTAGATGAGAATTACCTAACTGGATTTGACCTAAAAGAAAGGCATACAAAGTAACTTAAATAACCACTTATTATAACCAAGGTATGTCGAAGAGCATCTCCGAATGCACAACACGTTGACACTTGAAGCAGATAGGCTTCAGCAGCAGAAGATGATGTCTTTTAAGGACAGGCAACTGAGGACAACCCAAACTTTTACAACAGAGATTGGCAAAACGTTGCCTGGTCTGAGTCTCGATTTCAGTTGTGACATTTGGATGGTAGGGTCAGAATTTGGCATGAACAACATTAATGCATGGATCCATCCTACCTTATATCACTGTTTCCGGTAGGTGAGCTATTAAAATATGCAATAATCATTTAACATAATTTAGAGAAATATTAGTCTACAGCTGTATCAAAATGCATATAAATATTGAAATATATTTCAATAACAAATATAGTTCTATATTGAGCCAATTTCTTTTAATATTCGAAACAGCAAATTACTTAATGTGTTGGATCAACATAATTATATCAACAGTTGGCAAAACTCAAAGCTTGTTGTAAAAACTTAATCTAAGTCAGCCCTGATGGGTTTACAGCCTGAGAGGTAACCAGTACAATCTGTAAATGTGATGTTATCGCAATTAAATTACATTAAATAATGTAATGTATAGTTACTGCATAAAATCATTAATCAATACTGCAGCTACACTGCTCAAAAAGGGGATATTTTAACATAAATATCAATGCCTTAAAAAAAAGCATTTGATGATGTGGGGCTCGTTACGACCACCAATGCTGATGTCATCCCAAACCACGATTCCACCACCACCACCAAATAAATCCCTTTCTTGCATAAATCGTGGATTCTCCAGTGTTCCTCGTTCATGACAGATTAGACACGATGATGGTCAGGCTACAAACTGAACTGTGACTCAGAAAAGGACAGCTGACCACTCATTACGATTCCAATGATTATCCATTAGCCCACCTTCTATGAGTTCTACAGTGTTCAGCAGATAGAGTTCATACCATAAGTCACTAACCATGAAGTCCAACCAGATGGAGTCAATTTTGTTTGGTCTGGGTGTATATCCGTTGTCCAGTGGCAGCAAGAAACTGTCCCTGCAACTCTTTTGCACTGCTGTGCCTGATCCTTCTTGCCAATAAGGTCAAGTAGTCACCTCTTGCTGTTGTGGCAGATGGCCCTGCCCTAGTTTTCTTCCTACTGTCGCAGTCTCTTGAAGCTCAATCTCAAAGCGTGATAAGCAGACTGTGGAATTGCTTTCAAGACATCCTATGGCTCTCCAAGCTTCACATTCAGACAAAACGTGTTGTAGAGGCAGAGCAAGGCCTGGGAAATTGCAGGATGTCCACTTTCAAAATCAGGGCACATTCAGAGATGCCAGCAGTTTTAGCCTTTAATGTAGTACAATTTTACCAAAGTTGTTTATCTTTATTTGCTTTCCTGATGTTCTTGTTCAATAAAAAACATCTTTATATATATTTTATTGCCTTGTGTTAATTTAGAAATATCCCTTAATTTTTTTGAGCAGTGTATTAAAAGCCCTAAATAGCATTTCTTTTGTCAACTCTTTTTTGGTGGAAAGCCACATCTAATGGCAGGAGAAGAAGCTTTTGTTTGACCCAGCTATGGTTCCTTTTTCACAGTTAAATGATTTGATAATAAGTAAATATGTTCCCTGGCAAGTGCTCTAAACAATATTCAGTAAGCACAGCTTAGCATACATGCTGAACAGATGGTGGACAATAACTGAAATGTACTTTATGAAAAAAATCATTACGACTCAGACAACAGAAATACAGTATATGAAATTTAAAATCCAGGAATAAAAAGACACTATCTTGAGGTTTTTCCTAGATGTGAAAATGAAGCCTATGGTTCATGATGCATGTGGTAAAACACTACAATGCCACCCTTAACTAAAGTAAATGCCGAATTGGGTGGAAAAAAAGTTTGTTAAAATTTTCTGGGAGTTAGACAGTGCATGGTCGTCACCTATTAAATATTTCCTGTTTCCTTTTACAATATGATAAAGAATAGTGCATTTATTAACCATAAGCCCTTAATATTAGTTAGTGATGTCAAATAATTAAACTATTTAATAGTTGCACTTGTATAAATGAAAATATTTAATGCAACATATATCCTTTATTAAGTACTTTTATTTGAAACAGCTTGTGCAAGCTGTTGATTTTTGATTGCCAGTCATGTTGTTAAATAACGCAAGTTACACTTGTGTGTTTGTACTATATAGAATATGAAGAATTTAGGAAATAGTGAGTCATGAAGCATTTTGGACACAGTCTTTAATTAATTCTGTCCATTAAGGTGCCTTTCATATAGCTGTTATGGCAGATAGTTTCTTATGATATGCTGATCAATTTACTGCTGATTAGTGGATATCGTAGTTGGACTATTATTCCTGTTTTATTCCTTTGCTTATGTTTTCTTGTTTAAGTACATCAGGGAAGTTTCTGTGAAGTCTCAGACTGTCTCTAGTTCTTCTGTATTGATGGCATTCAGTGAGTATGTGTTTTACTGATATAATGGTGTGACAGCTATTGTATATTTGTGGGGTTCCTTTTATGGTAAATCTTGTGTGTCCAACATAGCATGGTTTGGTCTGCTCTGCTGGTGGTAGTTCCATCTAGCAACTCGACCATAAATACATAGTAGATAAATACAATGAATTTTGTAGTTCAGCTATGGCATTTATTTATTTAAAATTTAATTAACTTATATTTAATTAAATTAACTACAGGTGGACTCCAACAACATTCTATAGACATCTTGGGGAAAAGTCTGAAGAAAAAGTATGCACCTGAGCTCACTTCAGAATACTACAGCAAAAATCGGAATAGCTGTAGAGAGTTCGAGTCTCATTGGTGCCTTATGAGGTGCTGTATAGACACCACTAGATGCCCCCGAGGGGGAATATAGGGATCATCTCCCTGCCAGAGGTGTTGGCACATGGCAGGGGATATAGACAAGAGTAATTGGGAATATTTATATTCATAAAAAGGGGGAAAGGAAAAAAATATATTTCATTATTGGATTATTGAGTACAGATGATTTCAATGACACGCAAACACATTTGTAGAAATCATGTATCAATAGAATAAGATCATACTAAAATATTCACAATTGCTGAATAATTCAAAATCTTTTTGACAGAGCATATTTTAAATTTGGTATGAGACAACAAACAATCTTCAATAAGGCAGTGAGTAGTCAACTTGAACCCAACCACCACGAAGCTTCTCCTATAAGCCTAGCAGTTAGCCTTATTTAAATGTTTGTCAGGTCATACTTTTTTATTAGAAACTATATATAGTATCTTAAAATTTGACAAAGAATTATTCAATTAATATAAACAACTGACACTAGATAACACGAGTGACAGGTAGGTAAAGCAAGAATTTATAAATAATGAAAAATGAACCCAAGAAACTTAATAATAAGCATTTATTCTGCTTGTCTTAATTTATAACTTTGAAATGAAAAAGCTATTTCAGTGTTATTTCACCATTATTGAAATACATCCAGCATATGCTTGTCATTACAATAAAGGCAACAGTGGCTTCCTAGTGTTAGCAGTGTTGGTCAGATACGATTTGAGCATTATAACACAGCAGGGCTTCCCAGGCTTTTTGACAGTCGAACCCCTTTATTTTAAATGATTTGCTTTGCATAGCCCTTGAGTTTTTAAATAGGCCAACTTTAAATGAAATGTTTGCAATAAATGGCACAACTTCATTTTTGTTACTGAGATACAAACTTTACTCACAAAAACTGACTATATTTAAATGATTGCTGATTTTCTAATGGAAAACAAAAAGATAGACACGTACGGTTCTGATCTCATGGTTCAGTTCCTTAGCTGATTAGAATTCCGACTACGTTTTTAAAAACGCTTTTTTTATGATTAGCCATATAACGTTTTTTTCAACGTCGTAATTGTGCTCTGATTAGTATTTATAATACAGCTATTAGATAAATCTTAATAACGGTGCCTGAAAATGCTTAGAAGACCCTGTTTAAAAGTGTAAAGGTTGTTGATCCCTTTAGCAGTGAAGACAGCTTGTAGTTCTCTGTGATAGCTCTGAATAAGTGCTTTTATTTTCTCAGGTAGTAAAGCTACCCATTCGTCTTCGCATAAAGCCTGCAGGTCCTGTAAATTCTTTGCTTGTCTTGCATGACTGCACATTTGAGAACCCCCCAAAGTGGATCAATGATGTAAAGGTCCAGGGTCTGCAAGGGTCACTTTTAAACCTTTAGTTACTTCCGCTGCAGTCACAGCATGGCCAAATTGTCCTTGTGTTTCAGATAGAGTTTCATTTCTTGAAGACCAACTTCAAAATGAGTAATGATTTTTTTTCTCTTCAGGATTTTCTGATAATCTGCTTCATTCATCCAGTTATCAATTCCTACCTGCATCTACGCACAAGACATGTCAGACATCTTGTTTGGCCAATCTAAAATTAACTTGGTAAAAGAATCACTGGTTTTCCCACTTCATCAGAATTTGAGCATTGCTGATTGTTGATTTCAACTCTTTGGACACCATTTCATACTTTTTGTTTATTCACAGTGTTAAATAGCCTTTGTTCTTTGGCTTTTCCTATATTTTAGTATATATGTATATACTGTATTTTATGTATATATGTTCAGACAAATCCATTGTAAGGTGAATTTATCGTAAAGAGTTTATTCATGTCATTAGCGTTCCTCTGTACCCTACCCTGACTTTTCCTCACGACATTTCCCAGCGCTCATCACTCCCCCCATGAGTATCAAGCGTACCTTAAACATTTAAACCATATTAAACTACAGCTAAACTAAAATACTAAATCCTATTTTAGAATAAATTATTGAACATCTCAATTTAGTGAATAATGTAATTAAAAAGTAAACAACATTACTGTGTGACCAAGGCTTTTCCTCACTAAATGTGCCATCACTGCCACTATGTGACATCCTGTATCACACTGTGCACATCCACATCATTCTATCATTCTACAAATTGCGACCACAACTGTTGAAATGCACCAAATATAGAAAATAAAAGGGTACACTCATGTACCATTTTCTGATTTTCCAATAAAGCGGATTTAATACTTTAGAGTATGCTATAAAAACAGTGCCATCACCATTATCTGTCATTATGTGACTTGTACATTACTTCAGAACAGCATTACCACTTCCGCAATTATTTCAATCCCCAGTAAAGAATAAATGGGTGTTAAGAAATTCACATTTTTGTGAGTGAAAAAAAGAAAACCCAACAATTAATTGAAGAAAACCTGGTAGCAGAAAAAAAAAAAAAAAAACACATAAGCCAGAATTAATAACACCCCTAACGGAATGCTCCACTTTACTTTTTTAATAGAACAGCTATGAAATGAATAGATTTTTAAATGTTGCTTTAATTACAGTCATCAGTCTGTTTGGAAATGCATCCATCAGGTTAGTACACTTAGTCAGGGGAGTATTTGCTCATTCTTCCTCTCAGAATTGTTGGAGTTTAGTGGCCTCTTGGTAGTCTCACTTCAGTTCTCCTCCTGTATTGGTGGAGGGACAGCCCAATTTAGCCAAGGTGTTCGTGGTGCCATAAACACTTTCCTCGTCTCAATGCTCTAAATGGTACTCCAAAGGGTAGTTACCATTTCACCAAGCCTGTGAAATCTTTCTGTAAACTTCGTACTTGTGCCTTTGCACAATTTAATCCTGGTGCCCTTTTGAAAGCACCTTTCCAACCAGGGTGAATTATTGGTCTGTTTGTATTTTAAAGTAGAAATCAAACTGTTCCTTATTTAACTACATGCTGCATCCAGATTAAAATGTGAAATCTGGATGTACCTGAGCAAGTTTATAATGGTTATTCTAAAGTCGATTTTCAAACATGTACTTTACTAATTTAATATTTTATTAATTATTGAACATTATTATTATCACTTTAAATTAAGAATTTTCCATTAACAAGGATTGAATGTAACTGTGTACTACTTGCATATAAATGACACTGCTTTTTCTTCTCATATTAAAGTTTCTGGGGCATATAAATTGAGAAAGATAAGGGCTCTTGAGACACCAACACAATACACATCTAGGGGACACCAAGTTGTACTCTAAAAAACCTTTGAACAATTCTCCAGTGACACTATTAAACTGATAGGACAAGATAAAAACTGAGCAAAAACCTCTCACAAAACCAACTGGGCTTTCAAACTGCAAATTAAAATGGTCTATAATGGTCTATAGTGTTCAAAAAGCCCAAAAGAAGACAAAAAGAAACGGTCAATCTGAAGCTGTATCTGTGTGATGCCAGTTTTGCCATTCCTTAAAGCTGGAGTTTAAATAGTAAGAGTAAATATCACAAAAAAAAATTTTCCTCTAGGTTAGCATGGGAAAGACTGGGAAAATGTCAAACCACGACTATCATTCTAAAGTGAACTTTATTAGTCAAATCAAATTGTGCTCCTTTTTTCGGTGTCGAAAAAAAAGTTGAGTCCTGAGTAAATGCCACTGGCAGCTGTCCCATTAGGCAAGCTAACTCCTTTCTTTGCAGACTGCCAAAAAAGATCCACCTATCCATCCATATAGACACAAGATCTCCAGTATCTCAGACTAGCAGTCTCCATACATTTATGGCTTCAGAATTCAGCAGCACACTGAGCAGCTCTTATCTCTGGGATGTTTATCCTGACACAGCCATCCTCAGCCACACATACATCCAGCCATGTGAAACTGTCAAGATTTAAAGACAAGATATCACATACATTTTTATGTGAAGATAAAAACAAGTGTGTATTCCCAGTAGTGCTTGCATAGGGAAAAAAAAAAAACAATCTATAGCTCTGTCACTGTATCATATCTATGCCACTCCCAGATGTGTTACCTTCTGGTGGGAGTGCAAAAAGGAACACAGCTAAAGACATTTACATTGGAGAAGTGGATTGTTATTGTTCTTTCTGCTTTTGTAGAGTGACAGTGATTCATTCAGACATCCATATAGTCATACGGTGCAGCTGAGTGATAAACATTCCAATAAATAACGCCCTTCATAGCAGCTCTCAGAGGATTACACCAGAACTCGGCCATACTCTGTGTGAATGTCAACGTGAAATGCACCGAGGCAAAAATAATCCAGTTTTCATTTTCATCTGACTGAACACCACACTCCCTTACGCAACACAGCTGCACATGTACTCACGTATCCACAGCTTATGGTTAACCTAACACTTCTCGATTCTGATAGAATGTTACTTATAAGGAATTGCATTAAAATCCATCCTGATACCTTGGTTTCTATCAGCATCATTATGCATTAATTAAAAGACCTTTCGGTTTAAAGCCCTTAATCTATCCGCAGCACAAGCTGTGTGATTGAGATTCTAGGCCAGAGGCTCTGTGATGAAACTCTGCCCTTTTCACTAACGGTGCAGTTCATTCTTCCTACACAGTGATGAAGCTTACACGGGGGACTAGGATGGGGGAGCACTCGCAGCAACCATTTGTAGGGTCATTCAAAACTAGAGTGTCGAAAAACAATTACTTCAGAGGGTCCTTCTAAATGGTCATTAATGAAGGGAAAGGCTGATGGACACTTTAGTCCCAAGATCATCTGCGCTGTAATTACTCTGAATGAAGAAAAAAAAATGCCAGCAGTAACAGGAGAACTTTCTGTAAATGTAGGTCAAGGTCACAAATTATACATAATGCAATTATATAGTACATCACAGAAGTGAGTACACCTCTCGTTTTTGTAACTGTTTTACTATATCTTCACATGGAGAACACACTAAAGATATGCCTCTTTGATAGAGTGTAAAGTAGGCCGTCTACAGTTTGCATAACAGTGAATTTGCCTCGCTTTAAAATAACAACACAGCCAATGTCTAAAACGTCTAATGTCTAAATGGGCACACACCTAAGTGAAATGGCCAAAACGTTCCCAATTAGCCATTTTCCCTCTCCGGTATGACAAATTAGTATTACATGGTCTCAGGTGTGAATGGGAAGAAGGTGTTTTGTTGTTGCTATTACAATCATATACTGGACAATGAAAGTTTAACATGGTGCCTCATGCTTATGAACTCTGAGGATCTAAAAAAAATAATAATAATAATAAAAAAATTTTAAAAATTAAAAAAAAAAAAAGAATTGTTGCTTTACATAAAGATGGCCTAGGATATAAGAAGATCGCCAACACCCTGAAAGTGAGCTCTAGCACAGCGGCCAAAAGCATACAGCGCTTTAACAAGACAGGTTCCACGCAGAACAGGACTCGCCATGGTCTACCAAAGAAGGTGAGTGCACATGCCTAGCGTCATTTCCAGAATTGGTGTTTGAAAATAGATTTAGGAGAGCTGCCAGCATTGCTGCGGAAAAAGGGTTGGGGGTCAGCCTGTCAGTGCTCAGACCATACACCACTTACTGCATTATATATTATATTGGTCTGTCATCCCAGAAGGAAGCATTTTTTAAAGCTGATGTACAAGACAGCTCACAGACTATGGACATGGATTACTAGAAGGATTACTGATTTGATAAGACTATTTGGTTCAGATAATGTTAAATGTGTACGGTGGCAACCAGATGAGGAGAACGAAGATAAGTGCGTCTTGCATGGTGGTAGGAAGGTCATGGTTTGGAGCTGCATCAATGCTTCTGGCTGTTGTTCATTAAGGGAACCATGAATGCCAACATGTACTGTGACTTACTGAAGCAGACCATGATTTCCTCCTTTCAAAAACTGCAACACAAACTACAATTACTGACAAATTCTCAGAAACAAGCAGCTGTCAACATATATTTTTACATTTAAGTGGATCAGTGAGCAGTAATCTATAAATTCTTGAGAAGAGTGCTGGCATTCATAAGTCAGGTAAATGCTAAAAAAAAATAGCTAATCATCTGAAACTCCTTCACTCACTTTCTCATCATGTATTTTGCATATGCTAATGCCCTGAAGATAGCTAGGTGAAAAAATAGGATACTCCAAATAATTTAGTATTCAATCTGTTTTTTTTCTGTCATGATGGAATTCTGAGTGTACATTAATAAGAAAAAATTAGCAAATGGCTGCAATGAAACAGAGTGATGAATTTAAAGGACCCTGTACCCGCTGTATGTCAGAGCAAATGGTTAAATTATGTTCCTGTCAGGAGAAAGCTTCTGTACATGTATTTCAGTAAACAGACCTTTCTCACATCTAACGCCTAAACATGTGCAAATGATATCTGATTAAGAACTCAATGCACTCGTGATTATGAGTCATGGTTCTAATTTATGCAAACCCAGATTTATGTATTGCACAAGCCGCAGTTCAATAGACCGGTCTTCAGTCCAGAATTTATGGCACCCAGAGGGTTATGCTCCATATATTTTCACCCATCTTTACTGGAAACGAAAGCAGCAAGAACATCTGTTTGTTGGTCCTTCGCGAAGGGGTTCATTTCTGCCATTTTAATTAAACATTATAGACCAAATCAAAAATAAATGATAAATAGAATTAATAGGTCTGTACATAAAATCAACCTATAAATATTTATTCACTGATTGGAGTATGCATTTGTAAACATTTAGTAGATTTAATGTCAATGTTTTATACCTTTATAACTAACTAAAAATCACTACGCTGCTTGACAAAGAGGTTGCGGAAGAGCAGAAGGTTCTATTTTGGACGCGTTACACAGGGCAACATTGTATAATTGTGTTATTCATGTATCATTATTCCTGATCCTTGGTCTTTTCTTTGAACACACCCTTCCCCATTGTCTGATTATCAGGTTGTAATAAGGATAGTCCTTTATATCAGAATGTTAATGGACAAACAGAGCAATGAAAAAAAATATATGATATATAAAATTTTATAGAATTCTATTTATAATTGGTAGCGAGCGGCAAAGTGGCTCAGTGGTAGCACAGTCACCTCACATCAAGATTTTCCTAGGTTCTAACAATCATTTATGTAGAGTCTGAATGTCAACAACGACAAACCACAAGGCTGGTGATTCCTGTATTTTGTCTCCTCATGCAAATTGTTCACTCATTTTTAACCTCAGTCATGTGCTTTAAGGTAGACTGCTAGGTTGATGTGCTGTGTTAGCACACTGCATGCACAGTCTGAGATTCTGTGACTGTTATGCAAAGTGAGTGATGTACTCAACACCATACTCACTTACATTAGGCACAAGCAAGTCTTGAAAGTCTGTCAGGTCAGGAAAAAACCCAATGTAGATATAAATTATAAAACTTTCAATGAGCTGCCTTGCCAGGGGGAAACTGGCAAATGTGTCTGAAATTTAGATATCATCAGTGCAGTGCCTGTGATCAAATGAGCGGTTTGATTCTAGTCCAGCATCAGCATTTAAAGTGATATGAGCTGGTACTCATCTGCTTTATCTTATTGGATCTGTTTCCTAAAATCTGGACACATCCGGCATTCAGCGGGATCACACTGCGTCGTGAGTGTTTCAGACTCTTGGTATTGTATAGATTAAAGTAATGCTTTTACTTGTCTCACTGGTATATGCCTTGCCAAGTGTTAAGCTGCAGCAGTCAACCAAGTGCCATAATTGCGAAATTGAAGCATCTTGAAACAAAGCAGGGGACTATATAAACTCAGCAGTTTCACACAAGACTAAGATAGCTATGTGTCATGACAAGCATGAGTGGAATTATGAACCAATGGAAACATCTTCATGCTTCGTTATCTGGCAGTCTCAGGAACAAATCTCGGATTAGCAAATATTTCAGGAGCATACCATTCCAGAATGCAAAGAGCCAGCAGTAAATTTGATAGAGCAGGGATAATGGTGAACCAGGGATTTTATGTTATGGACTAGGTTGTATACCACAATACATATAAAAAATAGATTTCTTCCAATAGTATGACAACAGTTTGAGAAACAGCCTTTTACTGCTCCAGAACAAGTGACCATATGCCTAAAGCAAGGTCCAGAAGATATATTATGTATACAAACATTTGTGGACAACCCAAAACATTACAGCCAAGACATTGTATTAGAATAGCATGTGCTCCCACATTTGCTGTTACAACAGGTTTAACTCTTCCAAGTGGGCTTTCCACTAGATTTAGGAACATGACTGAGATCAGAGGTTAGATAAGCCCTGGCTCACCTTTAGCATTTCAGTACATTTTCAAGGTAAACCTATTCGTTAATAAGTTTCAGCTGCAAAGTCTTTGACTGTAGCATTTAACTAAGTGTCATTGTGATATTGAAGCATCTAGGGACAATGAAGCAGGAAATTTGGCAAACTCAAGTGTTGAGTGTAGAAGCACTGCAGAATCCCAAACTGCTAATGGCGGCAACATCATCAAAATAACTGTGTGCCAGGAGCTTTATAAAATATATTACTATGGCTGAGTAGCTTCACATAAGACTTTTAACTAGTTGTTCTGTATCCCAGCACAGTCTTGAGAGAATGAAGGAGATGGGGACAGGATATTGCTTTAGGAGAGCTATACAAGGCTATATGAGGTCCTTAACCCCTCAGCAGGACCGGTAGCTTCTCAGCTTCTCCTTTGTGCAGGTAGGAATAGGATGAGCACTGCCAAAGCCCTACAAAATTACCTCCAGCAGGCCACTGGTGTAAACGTGTCTGAATAAACTGCCCAGCAGCAAAACCTCACTGGCATTTGCCATAGAACACCAACACAATCAGCAGCTCTGCCACTGGTGCCCTGTGCTTTTGACATGTGACAGGGTCTGGAGACACATTAGAGAACATTATGCCGCCTGCAACATCATTCAGCATGACCGGTTTGGTGGTGGGTCATTGATGGTCTGTGGAGACATATCCATGGAGGGATGCATAGATCTCTGTTGGCTAGGCACCGGCACTCTACTGCTATTAGGTATCAGGATGAAATCCTTGGATCCCTTTTCAGACCCTACGCTGGTGCAATGGGTCCTGGGTACCTCTTAGTGCATGCCAACGTTCCAGCTCCAGTTCTTGGAGGATGAAGGAATTGTAATCCACATCTAAAATCTAAATCTAAAGATTTGTTATGAAGGAGAAAATAAAGGGTCAGGAACCATGTCGAACAATTAGAATGGATCTTAAGAGAGAAAGCCCCCTTAAATCACAGTTATTTGTATCAATTTTAGAGGCAAAGGGAGCTTTTTGGTGAGTGAGAGTCTACACAATTGCAAATTTGCAAACAATTTATCCAACTTATCCAACTATTCCACAGGTTATACAGTGTATATCACTAGCATTGTTAAGTGACAAGGTTTTTTTGCTGACCTGACTTCCAGCTGAGAGGATGTAGCTCCCTACTTTTTTAATTACATCTGTATCGTTCATTGCATCTTTTCATGTTCTAAACTGCAGCTTAATCCATTTTAATCCATGAAAGCTCACTCATGGGTGCTGACTGACTGAGTCTAGTGATATATAAGGACAATCCTTTTTATAATACTCTTAAGTATCTTTATATTTACATTTAGATTTGCAGCATTTAGCAGACGCCCTTATCCAGAGCAACTTACAATTAATACAGTCTTATAATTCAAGCAGTTGTAGGTTAAGGGTCTTGCTCAAGGACTCAACCATGGCAGCTTGGCAGAGGTGGGATTTGAACCCTTGACCTTCTGGTCTAGAATCCAATACCTTAACCATAACTAGGCTACCACAGGCTCTCATCTTACATAATGTAACAAACTCTTTATTGGTCATTTTATAGCCCACTCTGTTTAAATCAAATTAGATTACACATTATTTATTTTACTTATAAGGGTATTGTCCCAAAATCCTTGTTTAACTCAACTTCAAAAATGTGTTCAGTAATTAGAATTTGTAGTGTTACATATAGAATTTCAGATGTTTGGACACATTTACTTAAAAAATAATCCAAGTACTCGACAAGAAGTAATAAGGGACATGAGCGCGGTCTCACTTTCTTGATTGAAAATGTAGGGTTCTGGCTATTATATTATATTATTTAATTTATTTTCATCCAATTGTCTTATTCAGCGTTACGGGTATTTGAGTACACCAAGTAAGGGTACTAGCAGAAAACAAAACCTAGTCTTTGCAAACATGGGGTTAAACTTATCTTAATACCTTGGAATTAAATAAACCACAGCATGATATTTTATTAAGGTCTGAATATATTCTGTACATACACTAAAATATAAAATTTT
Source organism: Parotocinclus haroldoi (assembly GCA_034779995.1). Taxonomy (NCBI): domain Eukaryota; kingdom Metazoa; phylum Chordata; class Actinopteri; order Siluriformes; family Loricariidae; genus Parotocinclus; species Parotocinclus haroldoi. The sequence continues at coordinate 21,559 of JAUZST010013280.1, forward strand.
GAGCATTTAAAATATGGGATAATAGTGTGCATTTTTTCAATAGACCTGGCAATTTGTCAAATGATCCCGTGCTAGCTGTAAGAGCTACTGTCCTTAGTCTTTGCTATTGATACATTCGTAGTGCCATCCAGAATGAATAGGTGGTGGCAGGGGTATGTGGAGTCCCCGGAGACAGAAGTCTCTTGAGGAAGCAACGGTTGGTGTAGAATTCCTCACGAGATGGCAGAGGGTATCCAATTTCTTTTAAAAAACTGATGACTTAAAACTGATGACTGAAAAGAAGCGTATAAGACAGCCTGGCTCTGACGTGTATACCCAAGAATTTAAGGTTTGAGGCCATCTACCATATTTCTATGTACATTAAAATAGGAACTTAATTTTCAAACGTTTTGTTGATTTCCTAAAACCAGAAAAAGTTTAAGGCGAACAAGTGTACACATAATGTATGCTAATTCTGATGGACAATTACCGTTTGCTGAATTTAACTTTCCAGTAAACAGGACTCCACTTTTCCAACCAGGATGGATGGTCCATTGCATATCTGGTAGGTCAACTGTGTCTGCATGTGCCACCTGACCAGAAGGTACCACTAGGGTCCCTACAGTGGTGAGTTTGTAGATTACCCTGCACCATAGAATGCCTACAGAAAAACAAAATCTACCTCTACCTCTTTAGTAGAAATCATAGCGTTAATGTGTTTCCATTTAAGCCTTTGTATTATTTGAGTATTTCAGAAATATTCTCATGTCAACTTGCATGCACAGCAGGTTCGATATCTACCTAGACTTTCATATTTCAGATATAATAGATAGATGTTTTGTTCATTTTAAAATGTACAGAAATGTTACTTCAATACTGACCAAACCTCAATCATATTTTGAAATGTATATACGCCCAAATGTAGGGCTGCGTGATGTGACCAAAATCTCATTTAACAATACGGGTCCTTTTATATCCTGATAGCGATACCACAGTTTATTGCAATGTTAAAAAAGTACTTCCTGTTTTATTGTTAAAATACAATAGTAGAGGCTGCTGGCTTGTACCTGGCTCTGTGCTCTCACTAGCTTTTTAGCACTAACTATTAGGTTTTTTTCCTTTATAACTTTGTCAAATTCCACATTTTCGATGCCATTTTAAATGTCTTATTAAATGTGTCATTAAAAATGGAGATGTTCCTCCAAGAGTACGCTCTAAAGAGCTTCCACACTGAATACGTGGCTGCCATAAATCCACCCCATTTATTAGTATCCATACCTATTGCACTATTTAGTTAATCAAGTAGCACTCAAAACACTCAAAATATAGCACTTTCGAGAAGTAGATAAGAGTGAAATATTATACATTAGACATTTATTAGACATTTTAATCGCATCAGTAAAAATATATCGTAATATGTATATTCAATACCATACTGCTGCTTCCATTTTGTATGAGGATTAACCTTACTGATGCAAACTTAATCTGCAGTTATCATGCAAACAACAGGAACTACATTAAGTACAACTTACCCTAATAAACTTGAACTCCAGTTCCCTTTTACAAGTATTTGGAACAACAACAACAACAACAACAACAACAACATGTTGCAGGGCCCGCTGAGGCGCCGCCACATTGTACATGTCCCATTTCTGTAGTAAGTGTACTGTGGAATCAGTCGGCTATAGGGAACGCCTGTGCGTCATGCTTCCATTGCCTTTCCAAAAATCTTGATTCAAAATGAAGTGCAATAAAGAAAGTAAGCCAAGTACAACTTCAACCACTGAGAAGTGACCAACGTCACAAAAAATATATTGCAAACCGTTCATTCTGCACTGGTTTGGTATTTAAGACTCTTGTTAGCAGTGTCTCTGTTATAAAAGCAAGTGAGATGATAAATCAATGGATAAAATGTATTAAGAGCTCCAATTTTAAGCTTCTCAGAGACCGTTTGTCAGGAATTATGGCCTTCGTAATGACAGTCCTACAAAGGTTCTTGTTTCATAAAAGTGATTTGAGACTGCGAGTGCATTCATAAGGCAAGTACAGTGATTCAATCATCCTACAAATCAGGGGATTAGTGTCAGTGCAATTCAAACACTGATTAAAACACTGATTAAAGCAACATGACATTTAACTATCAGTGTTAGAACATTCAAAGAATTGCTTGTTTAACTACTCTTCCTTGCTGCTGCATCTTAATTGAACACCTATTTATATATATCTATGTGTCTATATGTTTTAACTAACCTTTAAGTCACACTTTTACTGTATTTTACTTAATAATCCATTTATTCACACTTATGTTTTAACCACTTATAAGAATCACAGGACACTAAAACACATCCTAGAATTTAGAGTTCAGGCAAACTTATACTTTGAATAGTGCAGCAGTTCTGTTATGTGTGTTTAGGATGCAGGAATGAAGGAACCCCACGACGTATAACAAGAATGGAGAAATAACTAAATAGGCAAAGATAAAGGCTCTCTAAAGTACACAAACTAAAAAAGGAGACAATTCACGCAGCTGTGATGCGTCCCAAATGGAAATGGCACCCACAGCTGACGCAAACGCGAATCGGCAACAATGTTTCCCGAAACGGTAGAGGGCAGACGTGCAGGACACTTCCCAAATCGAGTAGCACGGAGGAGCTCCGGGATGCCAGAGGGTGAGCGTGAGCTCGAGTGTGCGGTAGCGCACGAGGAAGTCGAGCCGGGGCACGTCTCAGTTGAAGCCGGCTGAAGTGAGGTTCAATAGGAGCTGAGTGAGGACAGGAAGGGAAACCCTGAATCTATCTCTAACACGCTAGATACCTCAGCGGTTTCCCCCGTACACATCCATCAGATATATATGCCCCGGGATGTCACCGTCTTAAATACTGAATCGCGATGCGAGCGACGTACCGTACGTTCATTGCGTGAATGACGACCTGGCGCTAAACAAAGCTGGGGTTCACACTTATATAGCAGAGACTCCAGGTGTTCGCCATAACATCGTTATATCTGGCACGATGTTATATAATATAGAGCATGAGGTAGGAACCCTAACAAGTTCATTGAAAGCCTCGTTCGGACATGGCCATTTGTGCCTGCATGATGGTCCAGTCATCCGTAAGGGACCAGTGGGACACTAAGCTCACTGAAGTAATAGTCTAGTGAACTGCTGCTGTGCCACCCTTGCTGCAACATTTTTGAAGAAGTTTAAAGTCTTACCCTTATCAAATGTGGAGGGGAAAAAAGCTGATGGAAACAAAGTGGGGATGATGTTTAACAGTGTGGAAAATGAAACGGGTCCCACTGTGCTCATTTCCAGTGGACAGTATAACAATAGTTAAGGTCCTGGCCTATCTGTTGCGAGTTCAAAACCTGGCTCTTAAACTTCAACTGTTGAGCTAATTTGTAAGGCTCTCTTAGGGGGAGCTTACAAATCTTTTAAATACCACAAATGAGCATTTCAATGGGCATATCACCAGTATGCATGAAGTTAAACACTGTCCAGCTTTCTTGTGTAACAAGTAATCACTATGTCACCTGTGACAGGAAATAGCCAGTTTTTGCTGGAAATGAACAACTGGGGGCAGCAGTGTTGTGCTGCCAAGGTGAATACTGGATTAAAGTCTGAGTGTTTCAGCCACCTTTTGGTCTGCTACAATGAACATTAAAAGAGCCCCCTGCAAAAGATCAGCGATCCACCCAATAGACATCGATCGTCAAAAGTTGTAAATGGCACATAACTGAGCAAGCACAAGTGGAATACACTTCATTAGTATAATGTTTTCTTTTTTATTTAGCTATAATATTTTCTGGGAGTTGAAATAAACATACATGTATTTGAAGTCTATCCATTTGATCAATGACTGTGCTTTGCTGACAGAAGTCAAATTTATAATAAACAGGAAATAAATCCTAACTCCACATTGCAACTATAAACAATGGTAAATATACTGTAGTGGTGCCTGAGTTATGTACTGTATGGCACTGAACCATATTATATTAAATAATTACAAAATCCAAAATGTTAACTGCATATTCATGTGCTGACCGCATATCATTGTTTTGTTGCACTCAAATGCATTGTGGTCAATTCAATAGTCAAGCATCTTGGATCCATGAGCAGAGGTAGGAGGTAGTTACAAGTTGCATCTTACAGATCCAGAGACTCAAGATCAAGTCTTGGGCCAGCATAGCTATTTGGAGTTTGCATGTTCTCCCCAGATGTCATAGTATATTCCAAATAATGTCGGAGGACACCAGTTGGCATCTCTCAAGTGTCCAGTCTGAACGAGTAGGTGTGTTAATGCGTTGAGCCCTGACATGTAATGATGCCCTGTCCAGGACGGTCTTGTACTGCTGGACAGGTCCCAGCTCCTTGTAACTCCAAACTGGATTAAGCAGTCACAGAAATCGAATAATCAATGTATACTCAGAGTGGGGGAGTGGGAATTTCAATTAATGGAAACAATAAAAATGTGAAATCTAATATAAAGGTATGTCACTACATACCCATATAAAAGAAACCATTCATCATGACAGCAGCAGCACTGTCACGACCCTTCAATCACTAGGTGATAAATTTATAATTACCATCCACCATGAGGTCTTTGATCAATGGATTTTAAAAGACCAACCTTCAGACTTTGATTTCCTACTGACTAATTAATGAATAGTAGAACAGATCATTTGATGTTATATGGGTCAGATTTAAAGTAAAAATTGATAAACTAGTAAAAATCCACTATTATTGATTGGCATGACAAAGATTTTCCATGAAAAGATCCAGGATAAAATCCCAGCAATGCCAATGTTGTACACTAATATCTCAGCTGTAACTGATGAGGCCCAATTCCAACAACCATCAGTCTAGCGCAATATAATGTTTATTAAGACACTTTTGTCATTTTAAAATGCTAATTGATTGGAAATTTGAACAATGGAATCTTGAAGAAGGGATTCTATCACTCCACTTTGCAACACCATGCCATACCCATGAGGATTGACTTGAGTTCCAAATATATACAAAAAATATGTAGGGGAAAAGATGTTAGTAGGGCTTCTATCAATAATGTTGAGCCTTACAAAGTCACTGGAACTCAAACCTACTGAGCAGTTGTGATAGTATGGAACACAAGAGCCCACCAAGCCAATCCAACCTCTGGGAGGTGCTTCAGGAAGCATAGGTTGAATTCCCTTCACATTACCTCAAAGTGACAGGTCTACAAGGATTTATCAGATGAAACTGAAGGATCTGTTTAAGGACTTCATTATTACTTAAATAAATAACCTATTATTTCAGACCTCGCCAATTTCTATATAGTTTGCTATATTACATTACATTACATTGCATTTGGCAGACGCTTTTATCCAAAGCGAATATATATATATTAATAATATAATAATATATATAGCTATATTATGCATTCAAGCAAATGCATGTACATTTTCAAGGAAAACAATGATATTCAAAAAGTGACTAATTCAAAACCTTTGAGTGGTATTATATAAATGTATATGTTATAATAGTAATCACACATTTGCTGTTTTTTATTAGCTGATTAAAAACATTTTTCTTTACAAAAAGTGTGAAGAATCTGGTTGTCTGCCACAGCGTCCTGGCTGGCCTTAACTGTATTATCTCATAAAATAAATAATAACATTATAATAAATAGGCTCCATGTTGATATTATTTGATTGTCTTATGCCATTTACCAGGCTGATCTGGTCTCTGATCTGCCAGGAAAGCAGAGACTAAGCTGCTAAGATGATGGATGATATGGCTCTCTTTCCTAATGACACACTCGCAGCCCAGCGCTTTTAACTGCTAATTGGGCAACCTTTCAGATTTCCTTTCTGAGACCGAGAACTTGGAAAATGGCCACAGATAACACAAACCAGGATTTATTTAATAAAACGATCATTACTATTTAGTAAAATGCTTAGATCACTGCGTGCCCCCCGATCCCTACAATCATAAATGCAGTTAATGTCTACTGTTCAGTAATAAAATTTTAAATTTTTTTGGTAAATGAACAAAACTAACAGACATTGTATTTTTATGCCCTTCTACTAAATGACTTAAATGATGATTACATTGTACAATGCAAGCAGTTGGGGTTCAAGGGTCTTTCTCAATGTCCTTAACAGTGATGACTTGTTCCTAGACCTTCTGTTAGGGTTACTTCTACACGATAACAGTTTTTATGCAGACATAGGTGGTTCTGAAGTGTGCTTCATTCCGGTCAATCTTGAACTACAGGGCAATGCCACTTTCAGTAATTAAGTATATCCTTGTGTCCATATTATCACAGATGCCTTTAATCACAGCTCCAGCATACCAGATTCCATCCCTGTGTTTACTCTTAGTACTCTGTACTACAAGTGTGTCAGTGTATGTACCCTCTGATGGATTTCTGCCCTGTCCAGAGTTGTTACTGCATTTTACCCCATGTCACTGACCAAGCACTGGTTTTTCCACAACCTTGAAAGGATTAAGGATTAATGAAGGCCAGGCATTGAAGGCCAAGAGATCGCAATAGTCGTTGCCCACTTTGCCTTGCCTTGCCAGGCTCAGGCAGCAGACAGTTATTGTTCGTAATTATTTATAAACGTAGCATTGGTTTTCACCGCTATGCAAATGATTCACAGCTGTGCATAATCAGACAAACCAAATGGCACCCGTACAATCAGCTAATCTGTTAAAGCAAAAAATTGGAGTAGTTTGTTAAGAGTTCTGTAACTTAGTTTAATTGTAAAAAAAAAATACAAAATTAATTAATAAAAAAAAAAACAATGTACGTGTTCTGTCTGATTCAGATCTCACCCTTGAGGCGTACATCACAAATTGCTTTCTTTCAGTTGCATAATATTGCTAAAATTGGAAAAACTGGTCAATGCATTTAGAACTTCAAGGTTTGATTACTGTAATGCTTTACTTGCTGGACACTGTATTAAGTCTCTAAACTTCAACTAGTGCAGAATGCACTTGATCATGTCAGTCTTGTTCTGGCATCTCTACATTTGTCACATGTTAAAATACACATTGATTACAAAAAATACTTAAAGCTCTACATGGTCTGGCCTGACATTATCTGAATGAACTCAGAGTCTCGCAATCTGGTTCATCTACTTCGTTCACAAGATACTTATTTTAGTTTCCAGAATAAAAGTCACAGCAGGGGTAAAAGATTTCTCATACTTGGCCCCCAAACTATTGAATAAACTCCCCACTTTAGAGATTCAGACACTCTCCAAATTTTTTAAACTAGGCTAAAAATGTTCCTATTTACACAGGTTTTTGTTTAGAGTCAGACCGATATGCATGGCTCAGGTTACTGAGGTCTGGTGGGCGGCCTGGCTGGGCTGGGCTCTGGGCCTCCTGATCTTGAATTATGCATCCACACCTAAGACTAAGAAGAATGAGAATTTGGGTTGCTGTCTTCTTGCATCCTTACAGTGATAACTCAGGTGTGTTGATTGGGAAGGTGGGTTGCTGTTGTCTCACGTGATCCTTCTTGGCTGCGTTCCCTTCTGGTTCTCATCTTTCTAGCTACGCTGCTATAGTAAATGCTACCGGAGTTTCATGTTGCATATGGCGTCAGGGATTGTTAATAGTCTCTGTGATCTTGATGACGGAATTTGAACGGAATTTTCTCTTTTCTCTCAGAGCTTACTCAGACACTAAGATGTTACTCCATATTAGCATTACTCTACTGGTTTCCATAAACAGTAACCAGTCCCACCATGCCCAGGTCCCACCAGAGGGCAGAAACTCTCTCCATCCTTCAATTGCCAGGGGACAATGTGCCTCTAAGGGCTTTATTGCTGAAACTCAAGATCCTAAAGTGACTGTGTATCTGACAAAATAACAAAATAAATAAATAACTTACTTACAGGTATCATCTAAGCAACCCAAGGAGGACGAGTCTGGGTCCTCCCAAAGAATTTCTTTTCTTACCACTGTCGAACTAATCTTGCTTATCAAATTGGGTTTGGCCATAGAACACAATCTAATACTTTAAAGCTGCTTTGAGACAATACTTCATTGTAAAAAAGTGCTATATAAATAAATATGACTTAACTTGAATGCCTCGAACTACTCACAGTAATAGTATTCTGATTTATGATCCACTACCATTGAACCTACAGTACTATAAGAACCTAAGGATATTACATCAATAAATACTGCACCTCTTTATGGAACACATCAGTTATTGTTCAGATTTCAAGTGAGTGAACCATCTTCATGACTTCTGCAAGCAACTGTATAATTCAGACAATAGGCATAGAATTCAGAGGTGAAAAACAAAGTCAAATGGGGTAAAATGTCTTTAGAATTTCCTAAAATCTCTCATGTAACCTCTAGAAGAAAAACAATGGAAACTGTTTGTTGGAAAGACACCAGAATGAAAACCACTGCTTTCCAAACAACATTCAGAAACCCATCAAACTGACAAAAGGCCATCTGTATGGGCCACAATACCTCTGGCACATGTGCATATACAAGTTAAAGGTTGAGCATTGTTGGCAATTTTAAAAATTAACATTTAAGATGCTTAAAACAAAGGGTACCGCACAACACCAAAAACTGAAGAACGAGGGCAAGAGCATCATGGTTTGAGACTTTTGTTGCCTGGAAAGTTTGAAATAACTAAAAAGAAACATTTAAAACCAAAATAAAATCAAATGAACAAAAGAGCATCCACTAGAAGCTTAGGCGTTGTTGGACAACGCTACAAGATGCTAATCTAAAAGACAGACAGTGATTTGCAGAAAAGAAGAAACTGCCCATTGTAATGGCAAAGCATACCGAAATATTTTAGCATGGCCTTAAGGAGATCCAAGACTTGTATAAAAAATTCTAGCCTTACAGTACTAACAATGCTTGTATATGCTCCTACTTTTTAAAAAATGTGACTAATTTTGATTTAGGGCCATCCAGACGAGAAGAGACCCACTTTTCCTATTACTCAGTACGACAGTATTTATGACTAGTGAGTGTAAAGGCTCGTACTGCTAATGTATAACATTTTACAATTAAAAGTACATTTACACAATCACGTACATAACACCTGAGACAGAACCACATTAGTGTTGTCAGGATAATAAAATTATAACGTCAATAATACAATACAATATATCTCGATACCGACATGGAACCAATGCCATGGAAAAAACCTGAAATGTCAAGAAACGTAATGGAATAATTGATAAAGAGCATGGAACTTTAATGTATTAACAAAAGAATTCATGCAGAAATACACTGACAATAAACAGGTTCGCATTAACAATCGTATTACAGTATGTCACATTTTCATTTGTAGTTTATTTCCAATTCCTGTTTTAAATGTTTTACGTAATTATCCTATTCCAGACAATGATATATACTGACAATTTTTTAGCACTCACAGATCAAACAACCAATAATGTTAATTATTGTTATCAATATTAATGTTACTCACTGGATCTCTAAAACGGCATGGCTTATTGAATGTTCCCAACAGTGGTCCAGTACTCGTTTCCTAAGGCTTATTGATGCACAATACACAGTCACACAGATCAGACTGCTCACCAAGCTAACCTCTGCCCACTATTCCAACTTCCTATAGGCCTAATTATTACGCAAGTGTTTAAGGAGCAATGGAGGAAAGTCACATGGTTTGTTGAGCCACATATTACTTATATCACATGCATAGTTGTGTATTCCTGTGTGTGAGGTTGTCCTGGGGACATGATAGCAATAGCAAGCACGCTGGCAAACATGCAAGTCAGTGTAGAAAGTGTAATGCTGTAAGCAGTGTGCTTCTGAAAAATCTTGGGTTCTGAATTCACAAAGGTTGGTTTGGCATGTGCCACTTACAAAAGCCCTTGAAATCAATATGACTCCTTGAAGTGTAGCTATAAGAATTAGTTTTAAAAATATTGCCCCCAATAATTGCACCAGTCATCTGAACTGTTTGCAGAAATATGTTACAGAAACCAGACATTTAATTAAATAATAATTATTGTATTGTAACACAAATGTTTTACAAGAGCTCATTTTAATTTAAAGACAGAGCATGTCCCAGATTGCACACTACAGTACTGACTAGTCACCTTAATGATAACGCTTACAAATCCAACAGCCCATTTAGTTCCTTCGATGATGCGAAATTCAAAAGAGATCCGAGGAGAGGTCACATGCACTACAAAATCAGATTACTGTGCTAAATGCCAGCTGGCTTTATCAGATTTCGCTAAAATCAAAACACTTCACTAACAGGACTATGCAGTTTACATGCCACCTGAATAATCAGATATGCAGAAATTTGGAAAAGTTGTAAAAATAATTATGATTATAGTCATGGTTAAAGGTTTTGAGAATGGCACAAATTTTGGTTTTCAAAGTGTTTGCAGCATCACTTGCTATGTTGGCAGATTTAGATTGTGAAGAGTGATCAGATCAATTGTAAAGTCATTCCCTCCCATAAAAATTACCTCATCTCAGATATCACTGCATTTCAGCCCTGCAAAATGGCCGGCTAACATCATTTCAGTGATGATTTCGTCAGCTCTGGAGAAAAGGTTAATGAGGATGTGACAGCTGATATCACTCTGCGATGTGTTTAAGTTTTCTTCTGTTACCATGGTTACCTCCATGGAAACATGTGTAGTCATCACTGCACTGCATCAAAAGGGTTTCACAGGCAAGGGTATTGCTGCTTGTAAAATAGCACCCCGATCAAGCATTTACCGAATCATCAAGAACTTCAAGGGGAGTGGTTCAGTTGCAGTGAAGACGGTTTCATAGTGCCCAAGAAAGTCAAGTAAGTGTCAGGACCATCTCCAAAGGAGGATGCAGCTATGAGATCAAGTCACCACTAGTGCAGAGCTTACTCCGGAACGGCAGAGGGCATCTGAATGTACAGTGAGACAAAGGCTTTTGGAGGAAAGCTTGGTGTCAAGAAGGGCAACAAAGAAACCACTTATCTCCAAGAGAAACATCAAGGGCAGACTGACATTCTGCAGGAAGTACAGGGATTGAACTGCAGAAGACTGGGGTAAAGTTATTTTATCTTTGCCATTAGATGCCATTTCTAAGGAATGGTATCAAAACATCCGAGAGCTACTTCTCCCAATGATTCAGGAGCAGATGAACAATGCTTTTTCCAGCATGACAGAACACCATGTCCATGAACAAAACATTGATATTTTGGGTCCATGGCCAGGACACACCCTAGATATCAATTTCAGAGAACCGGAGGTCAATCCTGAAAAAGAGGGTGGATAAGCAATAACTCAGAAACTGTGATCAACTCCATGCACTGATTAGGTAAAATGGGTTGCCATCATTCAATATTTTGCCCAGATGATATCCAGCATGCCGAATTGAACTGTAAAAGGGTCAACACTGTAAATATTAAGCATCTTCTTGAACTGGATTATTTGATAATTAAAGTAGAAAAATTGAATTCATTATGGCATATAAACATCTGACAAAAGGTCAGAAAACTTTATTAAAACCAAACTTTGTGCCGTTCTCAAAACTCAGCCACAACTGTGCACTTATTTTCACAATTGTAATTAATTATTTAATGCAAATGTATTTTGCATTATATTTACCGATGGAAAACACAGTGTTAGAATAGATTCAATGTTTAAAATAAAGTACAACACTTACTGACACAGGATATATTAAGATTAAAATATATTAAAATTTCAGTTGTAGCCTAGAGTGCTGCTTAATGCCAACATGAGTCTATTGAATTACAGAAGTGGCAGACAACCGTTATTTCATAAAATCACATTTTATTATGAAGCAGCATTTCAAAAAATCTTACACCAACCACTATCTAGCAGAAAACATTTAGCTAAAAAAAAATAATTGCCATGTGCAATGGCAAATTTACCACATTAAACAACATAATTACACCAAGTAAGAGAAACGGAGCAAAACGCCAAGATGTAATCAAAATGTCAATATCAGTTTAAAACTGCTGACTGCAGACAAAGATCAGGCTAATTAGCCTCGGCTATTTAGCAAGCCTTTATTTAGGATAGAGAGATAAGGCACCATTACCAAAGAGACAAGTAAGTACTTCGTGAGGTATTTAAAAGTACTTATATATTGTATAATTTGTATAACAGCCATAATTATAAGCTAGTCTAAACTGAACAAATAATTATTTAATATTTTAAAAGATCCTTGGCAATCTCTACCATGCCCTTTGAATAACTGGCAACATGCCCATCATAAATTTCAGTGACAACTACGTTTACATATTTTCCAGAGAAATGATGTTTGCTCGGTGTAAGAGATGCAATGAGTGTTATCTGCTTTACCAGAACACTGTCAGAATTTTCCCACAACCATTGCTTAAAATCAATCAATCATAAGTAACTTCAGCTCCAGCCATCAACAATTTCATTATGGGGTAAATTTCATTTTGAAATATCCCCTAAATTTTGTGACCAGTATAGTAGAAACCAAGCTGCAGCCATTTAAATCAGGGCTGACATATCCAGAGATTCCGCTAGAAATGTAGATGGCTTCTATATTTCATCATTTGTTTCATCAAGTAGAGCAACAAAGAAACTGCAGCTAGCATTTGTTCATCCAAGTCTTTGTACATGTGCAACAGTGTCATTATTGGCAAAGATGGAAGTCAAAAGCAGACAGATGATTGAAAAGCCTTTTTTTAAACAGGAAAAGGCAAACGAACAGAGCAAAATCAACACCAGTTCAAAGTCAAAGATCAGATAAACAGTCATGCCGACCAGTAAAAAAACAAGAAGAAAAGGAGAGTGCAGGAAACCAAGCAAACAGAATCAGCAAACAAAGACCAGGGGAAAACGTTTAGTAATGTGGAACAGCACTGAAACTTGGTGATCATGAGTGACTGTCGTTTAATCATCGTTACATTACCAACCCTAATGGGTCCACAGGAGCTGATGTAAATGGACACCTCCCACATGGATGAGACAAGCTCTTTCATGGTCGACCATGTGACCAAGGGGCCAGATGAACCTGGAGCCTTGGGTCACAAATCAGGAACCTTTCGAGCATCAGGTTATAAAAACCTGAAGCCTCGGGAACACCTCGAGAGCTATGGCATACGAGAAACCAGGTCCGCACAAGCAGTGACTGTGAGCAATGCCCATAGGAGTGACATCAGAATGAGCAGGAGGTGGAAGGTGGGAACCGCGAGGGAGGCACTGACCTGTATGGGGGTGTCATTGGTAGGTGAGGCCAGTTCATGGACTGTAGTGAGGGTGTTGACCTTGTGACTGAGCAGGCGTGGTTGACAGCATGTCAAAAAAGTGCAGTACAAGCTCTCTACTGGGTGGTTAAAGACAGCACGGGAAGCATCCACAAAATGGCTGTAGTCGCTCTGGTGCTTCCAAAAGGCCTGGGAGAGCTGCTTATTGAGCCCTTGGATGACTTGGATGTGAGATCACTGCTGTCTATTGCTGCTGCCAACCCAGCAACTGATCAAATTCAGTGATTAGGTCCATAATAGACAACTCCCATCTCACATTCGGCAAACAGTTTTGCCATATTTGGCAGAAAGGTGAACATTTTAGATAACCTAAACAAAATGAGCTTAGCAAATATGCAGAGTCTAACAGTCCAGAGAGACTGAAAACCTGGCAGAATGTACAAAATGTATAATCCAAGTCAGCAAACAGTGCAGAGTTTGTAAACAGGATCAGCAAATGGAGACAGAAATACAGCTCTCACAATCAAAGTCAGGCAGCAGTGCAGGAACAATGAAATTCCAGAAGCACGAGTGACTGACAAAGCAGCAGTGAAGTGTGCCGAGTCAGGAAGTGACAGAAGCAGGATTGTGATACACACAGTATTAATCATTCAAATGCTCTTCCGGCTAGGTCTGTTTCATACAATCCTATTAGACTTTTTACTAAACTTTGTAGCATTAAATGCTAATTGATTATGTAGCACTCATGTATTGACAGGAGGAAATGACTTGATGTATTATTCTGAGCCCTCAATTCATAATTTATTACAAACAGTCTGAACCATTGCAGTGAACAATGGAAGCTGTCAGCCGGTACCCCCTTTGAAGTTAACTGATAAAATATACTGAAATGTTACCTGTGTTAGCCAAGGCTGATCTTTTTTTATTTATTTATTTATTGATTTATTGATTTATTTATTTATTATTGTTTTAATTTATTATTATTATTATTATTATTATT
>JAUZST010013281.1:0-11093 GCA_034779995.1 Parotocinclus haroldoi
ACACACACACACACACACACACACACACACACACACACACACACACACACACACACACACACACACACACACTGGGCACTGACTGCTGTAGGTCTCATTGAATGAGTCAGAGCTTTAGACCTTTAAAAATGCGACTGCACTAGGAAAGCCTGTGAATAAGTTCAAAAAGTTATCAAACTAATATTTTCAAAGAGACCTTTCCGGTAATCTCGGGTTCACCTGTACGGTAGGACTGACAGAGCTCTTCCTGCCTTGTACAGATTCGGCGGCTCTGTGTTCAGTCGTAGCCAATGTTTACAGTAAGAGAATGCGTAACGGCTCACTCTGTGCAATCCTTTGTTGGTAAAGTCCCCGAGCATGGCGGATATTATCAGCTAGCCTTGTTACAAATGCATTAAAGGGCTGAACGCCGATTTAGATCCCAGAGTCCCAAGTCAAATCTCGCAGAGTTGTAGTTTATGTTCAGTGCTGAATATTGCAAACAAGAGGGGAGCGCGTTCCTTGAAGGAGCAGAGTGGGAATAAGCGGCACTCTCAAAATTTTGACTTCTCACCACATGGGATACGTACAGAGCGAAGATTCTGCCTTGTGCGAATGATTAGGAACTCGAGATCCAACGGCGTGTGTGTTGTTTTGCTTTGCTTCATAATAAATGCATTCATTATAATTTGCTATTGCAAATGTAATTGCATACAATTTAAAACCAATTGGAAAAAAAAAAAATGAAAAAGCTTAGGCTTTATGATGGTTTCATAAATTAATGGACTTGTTACTGCTTCATTAAAATTTGCAATAACATGTAAGTGCAGTTTAACAACCATCCGGTCAATGTCCATTCACTTTAACAACCAAGGTCTTTATAATTATGATAAACTAGAAGAGGAAATAAAAATCTGTTTCTCAGATTTTAGCTGGACAAATTAAAGGTATTTTAAGTGCCACGTTTTTAAACTGGTAAAAATATGGAACTGAACGGCTCGACCTGAGAAACAGTTACAGATTGCAGATTATTATTGTTAAGAGGAGTTTGCCGGAACGGAGAAGCCAGAAAAAAGTTCAGGGAGAAGAGAAAAAACATCATATGTTGCCATGTTTAAAAAGTATATTATTGTATTCTATACTTTGATGTTTCATTTGCATATTTGCGTTTTTTCTAAGTGAATTCACTTCGCAGGGCAGCATGGTGGTTCGGTGGGTGGCACCACTGCCTTACAGCAAGAAGGTTCTGGGTTCAATCCCAGGGTCCTCTCTGTGTGGAGTCTGTATGTCCTCCCTATGTCAGCGTGGGTTTACTCCAGGTACTCTGGTTTCCACCCACAGTCCAAAGACGTATGTTTTATGTTAATTGGTGTCTCTAAAAATGGCCCTTAGTGTGTGACTGTGAGCATGACTGTATGTGTGTGCCCTATGATGGACTGTCGCCATGTCTAGGGTTGTTCCTGCCTTTGCGCCCAGAGTTGCCAGTTGGGGCCTGGCTGGATGAATGAATGTACTTTGCATTAGCTATGTGCATTATTTGGAACTACATTACATTTTGGGGTTGACTTGGTGTAGGTGTCATAATTTTCTCTGAATGAAGAGTTGGGAAATGGAAAAAGTTTGTACTTAATGCTTAAAAGTGATATTGCAATTGAAATTGTTGTTTTGTCAAGTGGACTTATTCCCTCTTGGTTGTGTGCAGCCATTAACATATGTTTATTGCGTTTATATTATATTATACCTCACGTCTAGACTTTGGTTCTACAGGGTGTTAGGTGTGTTTGGACGTGGATTTGGAGTTTGAAGTGCAATAAGTTCAAAAGAAAATAAATTGAGCAGTGAACTGAAGTACCAGTTCCTGGAGGGAGCGATCTGTAGAACAATTTAGGCTTCGGATGTTGTGTAGATGATAAAGTTCCACTCTTATTTTCAGCAGTATCTATGATGCAAAATATCATTTATATTTACATTGCAGTAGCATATAAAGTGTCTGTGAATGTCTGCTCAATGCCTATTTCAGTCAATGACCTGTTGCAATGAAGGTCATTAAACCTAGAACAAAATGCTTAAGTTATATAATAAACAGCTGAACTCAAATAACGTATTAATCTAGGAAGGTTACAGTCAGGCAGTGCATTGGTGCAGTGGTTGGCGTTCTCGCCCGCAACTCCAATGACACCAAGAACCAATGAAACCCAGCCATATGCATGTTTGTCTGATTAGTTCCTGTGACCCTGAATTTGGTCAAGCAGATATTTAAATAATTGATTTGCTGCTGAGTCATTCATTTTCAAGTTTAAAACCATATCCTTGTGTTTTTTAAGAACCAAATCCTTTTCTAATTGTTCTGAGTTAGACATGCTAGAACCAAGGACAGTATGTTTCCCTGTGAAATTCAATTGCTTGGATTGTAAGACTGTATGAGTTGTAAGTCGCTCTGGATAAGGGCGTCTGCTAAATGCTGGAAATGTAAATGTAATACTATTGGCACAATAGTTTGCCTTATTAATTTTCCCATGTGATTCTATCAGCTATTGATGAATAACGGTTCTTGATGCAGTGCCATCTGAAGGATCAAACATCACAGATGTTCAGTTTAGGCTTGCACCCTGGATCTTTATGCACTGAAAGTCCTTCACACTCATGGAACTGTTTAATGATGTTGTGCATTATATTGAAGTATGTAAATCCTTTCAATCATTTCCTTTGTGATTTTTTTTTGGACAAACTGCAGATCTTTATCCATATAATGTATCAAAATATGAAATATCTTCATACTGTCTGCAATGTAAAGTAAATGTAACCTTTTGTTCGTTTATTTTTTCCCATTACGTTTTCGATACTCAACTTTTTCTGATTTGGGATTGTATGATTAATGTGTTAAAAGCATACTCTAAAGTAGGACTGTTCCATCACTTTCAGAGTCCAGAACATGATTCTTTGACTGCTAAGTCCCTGCTCTGTCAGAAGCGAGGAAGGAAGCTGTTTTAAAAGCATTTTTCCCAGACACAGAATGATCACAGCCTTCTTTGAACTCAATCTCTAACTCAGCATAAGTGGGTTGAGCTACTGCCAAAGCATGCTGGAAAGAAGCATTAACCCACTTAAGTGCTTCGTTGGTGAGCAGAGATATTACAGAATTCGTTTTCTCACCATCCATACTATATGGAAATACATGATTTAATGCAAATACTGGACTACAATCTTGTAGATAATTATTGAGAACTGGAATTGCCATACGTGTTGTTTGGTTGACTCTGAGAGATGTCGGAGCGAAATAAAGACTTGGTTCCATTGTGTGATTTTTAACACAGTGGTTACTACTCCGCTTCATAATATTCCTATTTGACGAATTGTCTTATTATGGTGGTTTGCTGGGTAGAAGCACAGAAAAAATGTTCTGAGTTCGATCCCAGGACCGTTTTTGTGTGGGGTTTGCCTGTCCTCCTCATGGGAGTTTACTCCGGGTACACTGACAGAAGTGATTGGTGAATTCTAGATACATGAACGGAGGCCGACACCCATACAATTGAGTGTTTTTTTTAAAAACACAGTGAAGCCACAGAGTGCAAAGGGACTAATAAAAACAGTAAAGTCCAAAACGAATAGATAATGCTTACTTACAATAGACACAGAACCATGCAACCAAGGCTTACACACCCCAGTGCATCAAACAGTGGGGAGAATACCGAGGTTAATACAAAATGCTAAAATGTTAGACTAGACAAGAGTGTTAACCTGCTGATTTTGCTAATACTAAGGTATTATAATAATAATAATAATAATAATAAAGGTATGCCCCGTATTACGATGGCCCGACAACAAATGTGCATTCAGCATTAAATGTACTCTGAATTTAAAATTTCTATTTTAATTGTTCCTGGCAAGAGATGTTTTGATCACAGATTCATTTAATGAGGAAGTCAGCAGTGCATGATAAAGGGAGTCATGTGGTGTGAGTGATGAGCCCTGGGAAATGTAGTGAGGAAAAGTGGTCGCACAATAATCGAGCTTGTTTTTCACTTTCAATGTTGTTTAATAAATGTAGTGAGGACAAGCCGTGTTTACAATAAATTCAAATTAGGATTTTGTCAAAAGTATCCCCTACTAACACAAACGTACACTGCTAACACTAACATGAGGCTAGGCTAACCCCAAACCAGAATAGGAAACAGGAGAGCATCCGGAAATCAGAGGTGGTGTGAAAAGACTTGACAAGGAGTGTCATTGGAAGGGAGTGTATTTATAGAGGGGCACAGCAAGCTGTAATTGCTCAGCCTGTTGTGGAAGGAGAAAATGGTGAGAATGAAGCCATGTCAAGATGATCCAGTTCTCCAGCCTACCTCGTACTGATGTAAGAATTTATTAGCTTCAAAACTAAAAAAAAAAATGTACAAAGCACCAAACTGCTGTGGAACTTGTCATTTCAGAATCTGCTATGATGTTGGACCAATGACAGCAGTGGTCTAGAAATGACCTGGCACCTTGTGGATACCTCTCCTCACCCTCATAAAGCACAGCCCTGGATTGGCTCTTGAACCATCTGCTCTAAAGGATTTACAGGTAAACATGGAGACAGGTAGTAGTGAGATTCTCAGAGTGGTGGCTGAGTATCTCAGGAAGCGTCGGGCTCCAATTACAAGTCGGAGAAGGACCATGTTACCCAGAGTATGTACCTTTCACCTTCCTTCTGCTTTTTCAGCATTGTCATTATGTAACTGTACCAGATGGTGGAACTCAGCACATGGGAAGAAGTGCAGGTAAGCATTTATTACCATTTGCATTCCTTCTCTCACTACCTTTAGCTTAAATATCACTTTTGGAATAATTAGCATTATATTCTGCATTATTGGCAGATTATTAGCATGACCTGTTCTATGATTTAACAGAATGTATTAATTTTCCACTGGAAGGCGATGGCTTGGTGGGTCAAAAATGGGCGTTTTTTACAATGGTGTGTTGTTTCAAAGCAGTTTTACAATATTATATTATCTTAAAAGGTCAATCCCAGGGCGACAGTGTCATGGAAAACTCCCTGAAAGTAGAAGAGAGAAACCTTGGGAGGACCAAGACTCCTTGGATGGCACTGTCGCCTCATAGCAAGAAATTCCTGGGTTCAGTCCCCCAGATGGAGTGATCTGGGTGCATTTTGGGTGTCCTGCCCTTATTTGCATGGGTTTACTCGGAGTTCTTCAGTTTCCTCCCACAGCCCAAAGACATGCTTTAGATTAATTAGTGTCTCTAAAGTGTGCCCAATGATGGATGGGTGCCCTGTCTGGGGTTGCTCCTGCCTTGTGCCTTGCTCTCCTGCGAACCTGTCCAGGATCAAGCGGATAAGAACGTGAATAAATGAATGAATGGCTCTAGATATCTGAAAGTGTTTTTATTCTGTTTAAGCTGTAGTTAGCTAAATATGATAATGTTGTTTGTATGATTTTTGCAGATAATTAATGTAGCTGTAGTACAAACCATTACCATTAACCTCAGTGTCATCTGTACCTCTTACATTAATAAAAAACAATATAAAAACACTTGTCAAAGACACACTTTAACTTTTTAACTAAGGTAGCATGTACTTTTTTTTACTTGAATGAAATATATAATAAACATTTTTTTAACTTTTACGTGAACTTTGCCTTAAGTAATGAACTTGTTTACTTCTGCCACTTCTAGTTAGCGTTAACGTATGTGGTGTTTTTTCTGTGTTGTTAGTTTAAGCCCGCTTATATATTTTATCTGTTACTCCAGTCCCATGTGTTATAGGTAAGTATTAGCATTAACATTAGCCTCGCGTCTCATCTGTGCTTACACTTACCAGGCTTCATTGAAAATGCAAGCAGAATTAATTAAGTTAATTATTAGTAAAACACCTTTTTCGAAAATGCCTACATTCATGAAAATGTTTTAGTAAAAAAATATTAGTATGTACGAACAAAATCCACACTCGGGGGTCCTAAACACACGTAGCGTGTTCGTAACGTCTGAAAGACACTAAAAGTGCCATTGGACAAGACTTGTAAAATAATAATGATACATCAAAATAAAAGGCAAATTAAATTACATTTAACAAGCACTTTTCATTAATACAGCCTGTTATTCAGAGAAACGTGGAATTCCTCTAATCAAGGACAACAGCGAATAAGTGCATTACATCAATTCTTTGACTGTGCTGGACTTTACATTGCATTGCATATTTCTCTTAGCATGATATTTATTTTTGTAAAAGCATCATTTATCCCATGCACAACATTGCTTCGTACATTTTCGCCGTCAGTCAGAATTCTATTCTGTTCACAAGTGGCACTTTGGCTAAATGTTGTTATGGAATGAATATGGCAAAGCACAAATATAGTCTGAGCGTTTATACCTCGCAATAAGCCATAGCAGCTATTTGTCTCTATACTTTATAAAAGCTGTTCTGTCTCTCCAAGTCGGCTCTTTTTATAGCGATTCCAGCACGTCAGTCATTACCAAGACAACGCAGCTGGTGTTTACTTCAGAAAACATCCTGTTATTCCAGGCTACCACAGCAGCAGATTGTGAAGAAAATGAAGCAGTGCCAAGTGAATTGACACTGCAAGCGAAATAAAACTCAAGCTATTTGTGACAAACGTCATAAAGCAGTTTGTGGGCGCTGTACAGAGCAGGTCTGTGCTGACTGCGAGTCCAGCTGCACGTCCCGCAAGAAGCGCCCAAAACAAAAATTCCAAGGAGTGCCTGCTTAATTTTAGCAGTAAATAAGTATTAATTACTATAAAACGTATTATTGCCTTTCTGACCGCTCTATGACATATTTTAACATGAGTCAGTCTACAGCTTGTATAACAGTGTATATTTGCTATGTGCCTAAACACACAGGAGTGTACTTACTTTTGTTGCCAGCTGTTTAGACATTAATGGCTAAGTGAAAATGGCTCCAAATGGTGCCCAAAGAAACAGTATTTTGTGTGGCCACCATTATTTTCTACCACTGCCTTAACTCTCTTGGGCATGGAGCTTCACAGGTTGGAATCATCTTCCACTCCTCCATGACAACATCACAGAGCTGGTGAATGTTAGAGACCTTGTGCTCCTCCGATGCTCAATAGGCTTTAGGCTTGGAGACATGCTTGGCCTTTACCTTCAGGTATTTTTATAAGGCAGTGGTTGTTTTAGAGGTGTGTTTGAGGTCCTTATCATGTTTGAACATTACCCTGCTGTCCAGTGTCCGAAGGGAGGGGATCATGCTCTGCTTCAGTATGTCAAAGTACATCTTGGCTCTTCACCTGTACTTTTGCACTCCTCACCTGGTTGCCACCATACACCGTTGCTTCTCTTGCTGTCATCAGACAACCTCTGGATAAGTTCCTGAGCACATGCACTCAACTTCCTTGGTCGACCATGGCTGTATGGTCTTGCTTACCGTGGTGCAGCTTACTTTTAGGGTGTTGACAATGGTCTTATAGCCTTGAGCATCTTTATGTAGAGCAACAATATTTTGTTTCACATCTTCAGATTATTTGCCATGAGGTGACAACTTTCAGAGACCAGTATAAGAGAGTGTGAGAGCAATAACACCAAATTTAACACACCTGCTCACCATTCACACCTGAGACCTTGTAACACTAACAACTCGCACGATACTGGGGATGGAAAATGGTCAATTGGGAACAACTGGGCGTGTTGTACTCACTTTTGTTGGCAGTGGTTTAGACATTAATGGCTGTGTGTTGAGTAATCTTACAGGCAGAGCAAATTTACACTGCTAAATAAGATGTAGACAGATTACCTTATGTCAAAGTGCCATATCTTTAGTGCTGTCCCAAGAAAATATGTAATAAAACAGTAACAAAAATTAGGCTGGTGCGCTCACTTGTGTGAGATACTGTATATTATAATATAATGGTTAGGCAAGTACATGTCAAACTGTTAAAATAAGTCTATGATCAGTCCAGTGAGTATACTTTCAAGTTTTAACTTTCCATCACTGTCATCATAACCAATTCCTGACAACGTTTCACCAATAATTCTGTAGATTTGTTCATCTAAAACAGACAGGCTCGATGATGGATGATGATTGAGGCTAGTGTTTAAGAAAGTGCCAGCCAGCCAAAGTCAAATTTATTTCTATAGCAATTTTCACAGTGGTACATTTTTTCAAAGCAGCTTTACAGTATTATATTATCTAATATTATCTATTATATATTATAATATTATAATTAATATTATATTAAAAGGCCAAACCCAAAATGAGCAAGCCTAGGGCGACAGTGGTAAGGAAAAACTCCCTGAATATAGTAGGAACAAACCTTGGTAGGACCAAGACTCAAAAAGGGACTTGTCCTCCTTGGGTGGCCTAGATGTTAATTGAAATAATGAAGTTGTATTAATAGTAAAATGAAGTAATTAACACAATTTACATTAATAATACGGTTTTAATTAGTAATACAATTTAATTAAATAGCTAAACAGATTTAATAAGTAAGTTATTTATAGGCACATCGTCTGCTAAGAAGTAAATAATTAATAGAGGGACTTCCTGCACTCTGGTGGGACTGGTTATTGTTGACGAAGACCAGTAGAGTGATGCTGAGGTTGAGGAACATCTAAGTGTTTGGTGCTGGAGCTGGAACCAGAACATCAGCTCAGAGAAAAAAAGAGAAACTGTATTTACTTTTTGGTTGAGAGCAGTGTGTGCATTGTGCTGAGTCGCTTTTTGTTAGGTTCAAGCTTCATGTCCAACCAAATCCTGAACTGTAAACATTAGGGTACAAGTCATTTGCTGCCAAGCTGCATTTCTGGATCTAAAACGCCACAGTGGACTCTCGAAAATAAAAGGTTTTGGTTTAAATGCACAATTTAATTCAGAACACTGATATCAGTATACTTTTCTTTCTTTGCATTTTCTGAGACATTTTCGAGGAGTTTTGCCGTGTTCCTCAGTTCCAGGGCTTCATTTTAATTTGTTATTCATGAGGATGGGTTATGGCAATTTTATACACATTTTAGAGCTCCATTTTAGGTGCAGTTTACTCACAGTTTGAATCAATCTTTTTATGAGGGTTTCATGAATGTGTGCCTTCTGTGTGTTAGAGTTTTATAATTCCCCGTTCATGTTAGCCTGCCCTTCTTGTTTATGTGTGTGTTGTACTTCTTGTTGTCGTTTCTATATGTCTGTCTCCATTTCCCCCTTCCGAGCAAAGTCTTCTAACAAATACTTTACATCTGCACGTACGTTTGCCTGTGTCCTCTTCTTGTTCCATACATGACAGTGCCATGAATGATAATTAGCTATTGGTGATATACATTTACCCAATATATCACTGATCCTAAATAATACGCAGTTCAAACTACATAGCAGTCATACTTAGTCCTCGTGCAGTGGATTGCCTCTGGATTCATATTAATTCTGTTTATTTTCCCTCAAGCCCGAAGAGTCATAACAGAATAGTCAGGTGCCTGAGTCATGATTGTATCAGAAAATGAAGAATCTACATTTACAGCATTTAGCAGACATCCTTATCAAGTGCAAATTACAGAAATGCTTGACATGACCTCATGCTATTACAAATAGGCAACAGCCCAAGAACATCCAATTAAAACTCCATTAGGATTTGATGTAGGTAAAAGCACAACAGTATAACGGAGCGAAACAAGAAGCCTGTTTTTGCTTTTCGTTGTTGTGTTGTCTTCACTTGGGTGCTGAGTAAAGATCTGGGTCTTTGAGACTGCTTTGAGACAATGCTCCATTGTGAAAAGCGCTAAATTAATAAATCCGATTTGACTTGACTTCTGGCCGCATCCGGGGGCGTTTGAATAATTTTATCTGTTAATGTAGCAGAAGATGTAACGACAGGTCACCGAGTCTCACAGAGACTGTGTTCTGTGGTGACGTCATCGCTTTCTGTTCAAATTAGAAATGTGTCAGTTGAAATATGAATATGAACATTCTATCAATGCATTTTAAAGGCAGATAAAAAAAAAGAAAACTTCTATTTATAAAAATCTATTAAAAACAGTTCCAAAAAGTTACGGCACACCACACATGGTGATTTTCTATGAACCGTGCATGCACGCGTTAATCGTAGAAGAATAAGCTTTTTAATATGCTTCTCAAGCACTGCCTAATAATGATACACACACAGAAAATTGCAGTTATCACCAGAATAATTGTAGTAATTGATTCCATATAATTACACATTAACCTCTCAACAGCGTTTCATCTGCAACTTAACCAAAGACATGCTAATCACAAGTTTATTCACTGTAGTAGAGCTTCCCTCATTATTCAGCAGCAGATCTAAATCCCAATGAATTCTACATCAAGCTAAAGGACCAGTCAAAATCAGGCTCTGTGAACTGACAGCAAAACATTTTACCTGATGTAAATGTGCAGTGGAATTAGTCTCTCTCTTTTTTTGGCAGAAGTTGGCTGTCAAAATAACATATCCGCCAATATATATTGTTATATTGTATTATTTATGTATTATCTTATTCTAACATATGATATCTATAGGCTGCATAAGAAAGTTGGCACTAATTTGAGACCTGCTTTGTTATTAAATGTGCTATAACTATAAATAAACTGGACTTAGGCCACCGTTTGTTTTAGCAATGGTAAAATGAGAACTTTTTATCAATGATAGACCCAAAGTCACTCAATAATATTCTTTTTCACCGTTTTTCATTTCAGTGTTTGAGAGTTTAAGCATATTTTAGCCATTTCACCCTGTTCCCTGTCAGAAAAAAGTGGTTTCAAGAAGTTCCTGGTCAAGCTTCTTCAAACTTTAGGAGGATCAGCTTGGCGTCCCAGTGAAGCTGCCAGATGCTGCTATTGCTGAAGCGTAAGGGGAAATTACAGAAAATATCATTTGTATTTCATCAGTTCATATACATTTCTATATTTTCTAGTTCTATTCTTATAACGAGACAGAGGCATAATTAGATATAGTCATTATGCCAGTCCTAAACCAATGGTATGTCTAATCCGGACCAGAGAGGACAAGGATAACCCTAGTTTTTATCAATGCTCCGTTCAGAATCCTGCATCACTGATGGTATGGGGTAGCATGAGTGCTTGTGCCATGGGGAGCTTGTCTGGAAAGGCACCATTAATGCAGAGAACCATGTTCAGG
>JAUZST010013282.1:0-11093 GCA_034779995.1 Parotocinclus haroldoi
CCTCCCGTCTATGCGAAGTCGGGGCCAAAGTGTCGTGTTGGGGAGGTAGCAGCCGCAGCCACTAGTCCCCTCAAACACCAGGATCCCTTTCTCCGCAGACACGGTTCGCACCTCACGGCAAACAAGGCGTCCCTTTACTTACCTCTTACGAGCAGCCTGGGGGGAGGCTGAGGACCTATTCTACGCCGGGTCCCCACAGGGTCACTTAATTTAGTGTAAATAATCTTCACGTGCTTAAATGTGAATAACACTTTATATTTGTTCCCAGTTGTTTTCTTGAATAGGAAAGTTGGGGATTAAACACTGAACCCTGTTATTTATTACATAGAACCTCTAGGCTGTCCAATGAGACTGGGTCCCTTTGAGCCTTGGTCCTCTCAAGTTTCTTCAGATTTGGGGAATTTTATTTGCCACTGTCACCCCAGGCTTACTCAGTTCTGGCTGTGGGGGTACATAGTTGTAAAGCTGTTTTAAGACATTGACATGTTTTATGCTACTTTCTAAAAATAATAAGAAATCTATAAAGAAATAAACTTGACCATTTTTACCAGACTACACAATATGTCCAAAGCAAAGGAAAAATGAAAACCAACCAAACTTGTAATAACAGAATAAAGGTAAGGTAACATTTAAAATGCGAAAGTCTAAACACTGGGCCTTTACCTGATCAGTGTCTGTTCTATCCGTTAAAGGAGAGCGGGTCTTTGTTAATCTGTAGTCACTGTTCAGGGACCAATAACTGACTTTTTCTGGCATATTTAGCCAATTAGTTTCAGATACATGATTTGACATTGTTAGAAGAGCTGATCAGCTGGTGTTTGTTTAGCCATGTAGGACATAGCTATGCTGGGATATCCTTTCTAGTTTCCGTTGCTGGGCAACAAAAGAACAGGCTGGGGAGGTTGCACTCTTTTTGGGTACCACTCTTAGGTCTGTAATCACTTTTAAATGTACTGTTCAATTTTTCATAAAAATGTAATTGATTTCTTCTGGATGTTTATATAAACTTGTCATAAAATATATCTACAGGTTAGCAACACTAGTTAAGTTTGTGATTTTCAGTACAGGTCACATTTAGCTTGATCAGATGATATTTGGCATGCAGTGTGAGAGGGAAAGCAGTGCCTTTTTTCAAGTGCAGTGTGAGCAGCACTCAGTTAGTTAGACTGGCTACTTTCATACAGTGTGAACATAGAAATCATAGGCTGAAAATGTAACTGTAAATTACTAGCTTTTATGGTGAATAGATAAACACAGAGGGGAAGCCATCACCACACAACTGATGTACTGTGTTTACATCCCTGTATTGTATTCTTTTACAGGGATAAGCCATGTGACATGGCATCTGCCTAGCAAATACCTAGCAACACAACAACAACCACCTTGGATGCCATAGCAACCATCTGAGACACCAACGTAACCACAGAGCAACAGTTTAGCAACCACCTGGAATACCTTTGATACCAACACAACCAGCCTTGCAACGCCATATCGAAAGTACTAGGACATGCTCCCACAAGTGCCTGGATGTCTTGGGATAAGTCCCTGCGCATGGACAAAAGTTTTGAGACACACCACCGCATATGTCCAAAATCTATTGGACACAAGCCACAAGCCATGTTCTTTCTGCTTGTCTCATTTCAAGCACTGCTGTTGATCCTTCAGGAAATGCAGACCTGGTTATTATTGTTGATTCTTTTTATACACATTCCTGTGATTAATGCAGCTCGAAGCACTTAACATTTCAAAAGAGATGGTTCAAACACTTTTTCATAGATATTCACGCTGTGTGGTGATCTTTTGGAGGCAATCAATTTCTCATTTTAATAAAGTTTAAGAAACAAAAATACATAGAAATGCTTTGACAAATGGATATTTAGATTCAAATCTTGGGGTGGGACACCATAGCAACCATCTAGCAGCACCATAGCGACGACCTGGAAGACTTTCAGCCACCTGGGAAATTACAGCAGCCACCTAGCAACCACCTAGTAATACCAAAGCAACCACCTGGGATACCATAGCAACCTCCTAGCAACACCAGGGAATTTCACCACTACCTGGGAAAGGTTGTAGCCACCACCTCATGGTACCTCTGGGGGTGAGAGCACTGACAAAATGCAAAAGTGACCAAAACATCAGCCAGAAATGATAAGAACAGAGAAATGGTCTGTGGCCACCACCTGCAGAACCACTAGTTTATAGGGGTTGTCTTGCTAATTGCCTTTCATTTCTACCTGTTGTCTGTTCCATTTGCACGACAACAGGTGAAGTTGATTCACAATCAGTGTTGATTTCACTTATGATTGATTTCAAGTATGATTGACCTGAGATTACATTGTGTACAAGTGTTCCCTTTACTTTTTTGGGAAGTGCATTTTCATCTGTTTTATTGTATATTCTTTAAACTCAATGCTATATATTTTTTTTTGTTGGGTTTTCTTTTACTCATTGTTCATTAAAACTGGAGCTTGGAGGCTACTTCCTGACATCACATTGAATGGGGTTAGGTTGACTGTTGAATTGGGTTAAACACATTCTAGGAGGACAGTACACTGACCACTTGCCACACAAAACGGTCATAAAATAGCAAGCCATAACCTGGATGGTCTTGTAACTGGGGCTCCAGCCCCAAATATTTTGAATGGGCCATTCTATCTGCATGTTCATCGACCGTAGTCCCACAGTCATGAATTTGTAACTGCAATGCATTACAGGAAGTGCTGGAGGCAGTACCCCTTCCACTGTCTACACTTGCTTCCCAAATTGCTTCCTCTGCCCAATCAAGCTGAGTGACCCGAGTGGGAGAGAAAGCATGATGACAATGAGGGGAAAAGCAAAACCTAAAGACTTTCACTGAAAAGCACATCTCTTGTTTCACAGCGGCAGATGCTACTAGCAGAACAACTAAAGCGAATGCACCCCATGATGTCTAATTTTATTCCACGTGGTTATTGGTACTGCCAGTTCTTCATGTCGTAATGTTTGTAGTTTACCTGCCTGAAAACAAAGTCTCATAGATGATGCTCACTAACAGTAACAATAACATACTTTAGTGCAATAGTTAATCAGTTGGCTTGGTTATCCACATTTTTCACTCACGCTGATACCAGTGTTCATTCTTAATAGCAAACCTACTCTCCACTTAACAGCAGCTAGCCAGTCAGTGTTTGAATGAATCAGTCGTAAGACATTTCCCCTTTTATAGTTTAAACATCAGTTTACTACAGACCATATTAACGACAGATACAAGGTTACACCAATACACAAAATTACCTATACCATAAACTAGTATAACATATACTAGTCATATTTATACACTCAGAGCCAAGTTAGTGTAATCAATTAACCTAATGCATGTCATTGGACTGTGGGAGGAAATCAGAGTACCTGAGGTACACCAATGCAAACACAGGGGATGATGTGCAAACTACACGCAGAAAGGACCAAGACCATTCCGACTTGGGATCAGAAGCGTGACCTTCTTACTGTGAGGAAACAGTGCTACCCACCAAGTCACTGTGCCATCCAATGAATAAGTGAGTGAGTGCATGTCCTATGATGGACTGTCTAGGTTTTAGGATTAACTTTCTATTGGAACTTATGTGAAGGCAGAGGTGACATTTACATTCACAGGTGTGTACACTTTTTTTTTAAGCGGTTTCCTCAAGCGTTTTAGGTTCAAATGGGTTTAAATGGGAAGAAAAGGCTGAATATAAAAATTAATTGCTTCCCTATTGGATCACAGATTCGTCATATTAACAACTGGGATATAATGTTCCGCATTGTTTTAGTACATTATACCAGGTGATGCTTTGTTCATGTTAAGCGTTTTAAACTGTCCTTGCTAATGCAGCTTTTAGCTGGGAGTCAAACCAGGTACACTGCTGAAGCTCAAAATCATGCTGGTGCCGTAAATGTTTTGCCATATTGGAGGTGCAGTCATGTTTGCAACAGATCAGCTTTCCACAATACATTTCATCCTTGCTTACTCTCAACATGAAACCGACTTTTGAGGGTTTTTGAGAATCCACCATCTAAAGCTCTAGCAAAGCCTATTAAAACAAAACTATGTATTGACATACATCATTACATAACAAAGCAGTCCTAAGAAATAGGTGCCCGTTTACATGTGGAGTTTCTAAACTAAGCGGGTACCTGTGGTTCTTGGAATTCTGGAATTGGAAGCTGAACTAGGTTTTGAAACACAAACCTACCACAGGAGTCACATAGGGACAACTCTAGTCAGGTACTAACCCACCCTGTGTGACTCAAATCTTGACTTGATAGGAAGAAATTGGGACAAGAAGCATCAGAAGTCACCGCTTCCTCATCACAAGAAACTTGAACACATGAACAAAATGTAGTCCCATCAAAAAAGTCCTGCAAATATCATTAGGATGTGTAACAGTTTCAATCTAAAATCTATTCTCAATCTATCCCAGTTCAAAGCGGGCTTAGGCCCATTACGCCAAACCCCAACTGAAAATACCAGGATAGTACAGGAACTCGTGAATCACAGTCTGTAGAATCGCTTTCAAGAGACTAGAACAGTACGAAGAATAATAGGGCATGGTCGCCCATCTGCCACAACAGCAAGAGATGACTGCACAATGCAGCGTTGCGGGGACAGCTTTTGCTCCCAGACCATATGAAATCGTTTCCATCATGCTAGAGTGCATGCCCAGCGATTAATGCTATGCATTCTGTTATTTGCTGAACACTGTAAAACCTGTAGAAGGTGTGCTGATGAGCATCGCCATTGGACCCTTGATGAGTGGTCAACTGTCCGCTTCTCTGATGAGTCATAGTTCAGTTTTTCATCTGGCGTGAACACAAAACATGGGAGAATCCACGTTTCATGTGAGAAAGGGACTCCTTCAGTGGTGGTGGAATCATGGTCAGAAAAGGTACGCTGACTGCTGTCAGATACCGAGGTGAGGTCCTGCACCCTATAATGCTGGAGCAGTTGGAAACAACTTTCTTTTCATGGAACATCATGATGCAGGAGGCTGGAATTGAGTGCATTGTCTGGCCTTCACATTCTCCAGACCTGCAAGCCATTGAACCTGGAGCAAGAATGGCAAAGGATCCCACAAGAACTGCTGCCCAATCTGATCCCCTCCATGCCCCACTGCTGTCAGTGTGTGTTTTCGCTGTCTCGAGTGACCAGACCCCCTACTGAACTGTCAATGTCTGGCATTCTCATCCAGTCTGACATGCTCCTGTTTACCCCCATGAATATGGTGCTTACTACTCAACCACGATAATTGAGTTTGCATCTCATTTGTGTAACTGAACAACTTTTTGACTTTATTTGCTTTTATGATGATCTTGTGTAATGAAATAAAATAAATTGCTTCTTTTTAAAAATCAATCCATATTCATTTTGAAATATCCATATACTATTTTTTTGTAAGCAGTGACTTTCTACCACCCCAGAAATAATGAAGCAACTGCACAGATTACATTATGTTATTATTATTTTGTTCTTTGATCCTGAACCACACCCTACCCTGCTGTTGATGACAGCTTAGTTTCTGTGCTTTTTGTGTTGCAGCAAGTTGTGTAACCATATCTTTAACTGTTAAAAAACAGTTAAAATACATTTTTACTTCTTGGTGTCATCAGCAAGCCATCTGCATTGTGAGTCACAAAGCAATTGTGGACAAGTCACTACCTCCAATTACATTTCCAGAAAGTAAATTACCACTTAAGAAGGAGGCCTTATAGCTCACATCTTCCTGTGCATTCAACATCATCCGAGGTAAACTGGGACTAAAGATGTATGTGTAGAGATCCGGAACAAGCCTGTTACACATTCTATCCACAATTACTTTCCACCTATTACTAACATGAACGTCTCAGACAGGATGCTATGTAACTCAAAGACGATTTACCCCATTTTAAACCGGGACTGGTTGGATTTAAAGGCACATTTCTATTAGTGGGCTTCATCCTACGCTGCAGCAGCTGAATAACTGCTACAAGCAAAGAGGCGATCACACCCATGATTGGTGCAAAGAATTAGCGGCGGAAGCCACAATCAAACCGTTATAGCTCTGCAAAAGCCACGTTATCTACTGTGATATTAAACTTTGAACTATGTTGGAGTGAAAATATAAGACGGTTTTGCCTGGAATATCGGAAATCGCATAAACCAGTAGCAAACAATCACTTCAGCCGTCTAACAGTACTAGATAACACAAGTAAATATGGTAAGTCAGTGCAATACATTACCTTTCATTAGATACTTGTTTTTAAAATAAGGAGACATAGAGAAGAGCAAAGGCCCGGACCTACCTTATATACTTGTCCATACGTGCCGTTTCCGACCACCTCGACTAGTTCAAAAATCCCAGCGGGGTCCTAAATAGGACAGAGACTAAACGTTATTCATTATCGTAAATAACGTATATAAAAGTGATCATAAGGATTACCCAAAATGACAGCGTTATATGGAAATGTGGCTACTAGCTACTGTTAAATGTCTCTTTCAAACAAAGGACTGAATGATGCGGTACATACACATAACACAGCAACAGCATAAAGCAGATAACGCCGTTATTAAACACAACCAGTACGGATCATTTAGACTGTGGGTGGAACGGCCTTTGGGTCGACAAGATTGCATAGCCAACACTTAGAGAAAATAAGCCAAGCTGGTTGTACGTACCCGCAAAGAGGCCAGGTCTATATCAACCAGACTTTTAGCTGGAGAATCATTCGCCATTTTCTCGCTTGTTTTAGCCTATCTGCAGTATTAGCTTACACTCCCATCACAGGTTTACACCAACTGTGCATCCGAAACGCTGTAGACCATCATTTGATGACTGTGGGTTTTGTGTGTTTGCTCTACAGGCCCGTGTCGTTTTTCGTTCGTTTTTAACACCAATTCCAAACAGGTCTTTGGTCTGTAACGAAGGATGCTTCTCATCACAAAGCAGCAGATACACTGATTCTGATTCGTGAGCGAATCGACTCTTTTCTAATGAATCTAGAGTCTAGATGAACTGTAGTCATGTCCATCGATTCATTAAAACAGAAAAACATTTAGCGCAATCCAAACAAGCAGGTCATTCTGCGATAAGTAATACCACTGATTACCAGCTCTAAAAGTTATATTGGAAAAGAAGTCACTTGTTTCATACTGCTTACAATATTTTATTAGAAGTCCATATCATCAATCTCAGCTGATGTTAAGCAGCCTTCTTCAGTTCTGAACACATAATTACACAATAAACGCACATTAAATAATGCTTCATAGCCAAGAGCTAGTTTTTTATGTAAACTGTACGTAATTATATTTATGATTTTAATTAAATGTTTAAATATTTATATATTTAACTGTTTGTCTTATAAGGTTCTGTAGTTCAAATGCCTAAGAACCGTAATATCACAAATTTCTAATTGAAAGTCTAATTGGGTTATTATGTTTTACCAAACTGACTAAATGAAATGCTCCTGCATAGCTAAAACAATAATAAAACAAAAACAAGCAAGGGATAAAACAAGACAAAAATGGAATATCTCCAAAAATACAGAAAGCTGAAAGAAGAATGCTGTGACTATGATATGTAGCTCTGTACTTTAGGAAAGCCTTCTCAAAATTCCTTTAGAGAAAAGACCAACTTTAAAACAGTGTAAAAGGATATAAGTAAACAAAGGTCAAATTGTTTTTCTCTTTTGTTCTGCAAGTGATATAGTGACTTTAGGTTATTATACAGTTTGATCGTATATGACATTATATGCTATCATACTTTAATAATTGATTTATTTTACTTTAAACGTATTGTGGAATTTTATGTTATAAATTTTATGTTTGGCTTTTTCGGAAGTTTTATTACGGTCCCAAAGCATTTTGGCACAACACCAAAAATAAGTGATGATTTAAAATAATAAGTAGTGGTTCTACAATACTTGGTATCAATTCTTTGAGTAAATTTGTAGTAATTGGAACTAATCAGAATGAAGATGACTTAGACGACAATTAGTCAATTAGTTCAGACAGTTCAGTGTTAGTAATTGGAGTAAAAGATCCTAGTTTTAATTCACAGCTAATTAAACAGAAATCTCCACTATTTCTGCATCTGGAAGGTTGCTGAATAGATGGGTGATGTGAAGAGCATTACGTTTTATGCCTAATTTTTTATCTTATTGTATAGCCATGAAATCATTACTGTTAAAATTTGGTGAAACAAAGTCACTTTCTGTATTTTTTTTTTTTTTTTTCAAATTTAATCTGGAGGCTGTAAAAGAGAAAAATCGAGAACTTTTCTTAATTTTCTCTAAGAGTGAGGAGAAATATTCAGGTTCAGCTTTGGTTAGGGCCTGTTTGCCACTTGTGTTCTAAACTCTGATTATACATTGCTGCTAGCCTTTTTTCCCTGGTGTATCTGAGCCTAGAAGGAGCACCTATATCCAGGATTGAGCAAAATATGCACTTTAATTGGTTCGTTGCAAGCTTAAGATAATTAGGCTCCATAGGTGTATTAAATGTTAACTCTGGCATGTTATTAATAAACTGGATTAATAAATTGGAGTATCAAAAGTAAGATTACGCTTGGTGTTAACGAGGGAGTTGACAAATTTTATTTGATACATATAGCTTAAGAAGAAACAGCAAATAACTTTGCGACAAAACATCTAGGTTATTTATATCAATACCAAACATTAATATTAGAGTAGAAGTATAAGTATTATTACAGTGATCAGTCGGTCCCATCACATTCTGAGTGATACTCATAGATTCTAAAATGGACTTAAAAGCAATTTTAAGTGGATCCTGCTCATGCTTTAAAGTGAATATATCTTTTGAAAGTACAAAACAGGAAAGAAAGTTAGCAAATTAGCAAAACCCAGAAAAAGTGATAAGTTAAAAAGAGTACAGTTTTGACTTACAAACTTACAAACAAACCGAATAATGGCAGAAACAAATAATCCACTGGTAACAGGAAGGAAGACAATTATAAATGTATTGCTCAATTAAATAATAGATAGAATAATAATAAACTAAGTAATAAAGCGGCTATGAAAAACAAATTGCTAAGAGCTAGAAACGTGAGTGCACACTGTAACAAGTCACAGGTTGAATTTGTAAATCCAAATAGTTCCTGTTCCTGTGGAGTGAACTGCCTTGAAACTGACTGGTTGTGTAGGTCATTCTGTGTGAGAAAGGTTAATAACTTTTTATGTGCAGCATGTTAGAGTATTTTAGAGAGAAAAACAGAAGTGGTACCGGTCTTTAGTTGTTGATGTCTAAGAAATTGTGTGTAGGTTTCTTAGGATAGGAATAACTCTTGCTCTCTTGAAGGCAATAGGAACATGAACAGACATCAGGGAGTTGTTGATGATGGTGAGATGGATTGAAGAAGATCTTGAGAAATCTGCTGTAACACTGGTATTGGGATGCACGACAGTGCTAAGGATTTACATTGAGCTTATAATGTATTACATTTTCCCCTGGCAGAACTAAACACTCTTAGAGATCCATGCAGCACAACTGCGAGAGAAGGTTTCCAGTGGAAAAGCAGAAAAAAGAACCCATGTGTGGTAAAGTAATTACAACAGTGGAGGATGGAGGTATAAGACAGGAGTAGAGGTTGTGATAAGTTGCTGTAGTATTGGGTTGTAGTACTTGGGCTGAGTACACAAAACAGCCGGACAGCAAAATTCAAATTCAACATTCAGAGAATTAGAGCAGAATTAAACTAATGTGATCTGGTTTGGGAAGGTCAGCAGACAACAGGAGAGGAAGGGAACTGGTTGACTGGAGTTTGTCTGATGGGATTTTGAGGTCACCAAGCAGGATCAGTTAACTTTTCTGAAGAAAAGAAACTCAGAAGACCATCCAGTTCTTCAATAAGGTCACCTACTGGGCAAGGTGGACTGCAGACAATGATTTGGACATTTGTAAACCAGTCAGGAAACCCAGTTTTCAGGAGTAACAAGAGTCTCAGTTAGGGCCAGGAAATGGAGTGAAGCAAGGCTAAAGTTGATATGAAGTAAGCTTTCTGGACAGCAGACTGGCAGTACCATAATCCACCCCAGTAGCAGATTGTGGTAATGGTTGAGGGTATATGAGGTTACTGGTGCTACATGCTGCTGTATAGGTCTATTAGATATATGAACAGATATTGGCAAGTTGTACATATTGGCTAAGGCAATTCATCAAATGGGTGATAAGTAATCAAGAATCTCTATTACACGGCCTGTCATTGCTTTCTCAACACAGCATTCTTCTTTATCACCACTGAAGGTCACTGCCTGGTCACCATACTCTCTTTCACTGCATCCCCATCTATGACTACAGGCCATCTCGTCCACCAGCACACAGCAAAGAATCACTGAGCTGCCTCCATACTCACACTATGACTGTTCTGTGGCTCTTGGAATGGACAATGTCTCCATGATCCTATGTTTACTCTCTCTCCCCAGCTGAAACAGGTTTCCTCCATCTTCTTTCAGCTTCTTTTCTGTCCAGAACAGGGACAGGAATCTGTAACCTTGTTAATACCTGTATCTAGTTCCTTTGGTCCTGGCCACTTTTGTACAGCAGGCTCAGTTTCTGTAGTGAACACAACTAGTAGAGGACACGAAAATGCAATAAATTGAGGATGGCCTCACACAGACAGACAGCCTTCATACAGTATGTTTTGTTTACTGTTTTATCTAACTATGCATGAGTATTAATGGAACAGGGACACAACAGATACAATGTTATATCAGCACAGTAGTCATGGACCCATTTAGTGACTAATCAACCTATTGGAGGTCTTTGGAATGTGGGAGGAAACTGTAGTACCTGGAGTAAAACCATGCAGCCAGTGAGGACAGCACATACAGTTGGTAAGGAAAGTATTCAGACCCCTTTAAATTTTTCACTTTGTTTCATTGCAGCAATTTGCTAAAACCAGATGTAGAGATTGTAGCACAGTGGCCTCCATAATCCTTAAATAGAAGAAGTTTGGGATGACCAGAACTCTTCCTAGACTTGGCCATTCATCCAAACTGAGTAATCGTGGGAGAAGAACCTTGGTGAGAGAGGTAAAGAAGAACCCAAAGATCACTGTGGCTGAGCTCCAGAGATGCAG
>JAUZST010013283.1:0-11093 GCA_034779995.1 Parotocinclus haroldoi
TAGATATATATATATATATAGATAGATAGATAGATAGTTATAGTAATTATTCTGAAATGGTACTATACGTGTTTCCCTCACTATTGATTCTAGTCATATAATATTGGCTTTCGTTTGAGCCACCTTTGAGGCTCCTGTAAGGCACAGAACGATCTGTAATGCAGATATGCCAGCTAACACTAAAGCAGTGTGTTCAGCTGTCTTAATAAGCAAGGAAAGCAGAAGTGCTGCGTGGAAGTATTTCGCATTCAAAGTAGATAAGATGGAAAACCATAATACAGGAACAAGCAGAATGTACAAATAATTCCAAGAGGCTGGAGATTATTCCCATTTTTATTATTCTGCTCACAAAAATTAGAAAGAAATGAAAGAAATGATAGAATACATGTGAAGGAATGCAGTGTAAATAAATTATAATATTGCTAGGGCATGCTGCCCGTAGTTGTGTACAAATTACAGTTAAAAATTGTAGAAGAGAGATTACAGAAGCCCAATGGGCGCAAATGACAATGGCGTCCTATTCAAAGGACGTCCACAACACAAGAACCACTAGCCTCAGCACTATTCATACCGCAGTCTATTTTTGCTCTACCTAATATTGCTTTTAGCACATACAAGATAACATGTAAATGGACTCAGTTTTATATAACCAGTAGAATGAAACATAAAGTGTTTTCTTCCCTTAACTTTGATTCTTCTTAAATTGGCCTGCCAAATTGTTGTATATAATTCACTGCAAAAATGATCAAATGCATTAGAAACAAATAAAAACAGATGACAGGCAATTCTGGGGGTGTAAATAATTCTTTTATCCTCTCATGTCTTTTCTATTACTATCGGTCAGAATCTTCCCTACGCACTGCATCGATTAACATAGCAAATTCTGTATCTTAAATATGATTCGAAACTAAGGGCTTCTGAAAATGGATGTTGGAAAATGCAATTGCAATTTTATTAAATATATTTAGTCCTTAATTCATTTTACACCCGCAATGTTGTTTTTTTTTTTTTTTTTAACTGAAGCCTGTCTACAAGGTAGAAAAGTGAAACGTTGGATGAAATTAAACGTTAAATGAGAATGCAGGTCTCTGAACTTACCTGTGTTGTTGTGCTTACAGAACAGGGCATATTTAAGGTTGTTGTTGCGATGTTGTGTAAACTTGAAAAAACTTGAAAACTTTTATCAGGGGGGACTTTCGGGTTTATGATGCGTAATGTCTAATACTGCAACCAAAACGGCACACTACACACACCAATCACTTTATTAGGTACACCTCCTTGTTTCTACACTCACTGTTTGTTTTATCAATTCCACTTACTGTAGAGAAGTACATTGTAGTTCTACAATTACAGACTGGAGTCCATCTGTTTCTCTACATACTTTGTTCGCCCCCTTTATTCTGCTCTCTAATGATCAGGACCAGCACAGATCAGGTACTATATAGCTGGTGGATCATTCTCAGAACTGCGCTGACACCAGTGTGGTTGTGGTGTGTTAAGAGTGGTTTGTGCTACTACGAGTAGATCAGACACAGCAGTGTTGCTGGAGTCTTAAACACCTGAATGTCACTGTTGTACTGAGAATAATCCACCAACCAAAACTATTCATCCACTTGCATCTTGATGACAGCATCCTGTGAGCACTGATGAAGGCTTAGATGATGACGAACATAAACTGATGAGCTGCTGTCTCTGACTGTACAACTATAAGGTGGAGCACTATGGTTGATGTGTCTAATAGGGTGCACAGGCAGTGAACATGGTGTTTAAAAACTCCAGCAGCACTGCTGTGTCTGATCCAATCACACCGACACTAACACACCACATCAGTACATCTGATCTCTGGGGGTCCTGTGGGGGCACTGAGAACTATTAGAGAACCACGAAAGACCATCAAAGGGGACTACTGGCATTTATGCGGTAAGCGTAACTGATCAAATATAATTTTAATAAAACTGGGCAGATTGATCGGTTTATGAATACACGCATCCTCTATCAACATCCATTTAAGTATGTAGCATGCTTCCATTATCTGAAATGAAACAAAGGTTTGGAAAAGGCTGAGAAACCCACGAGACCCTGCCAATGTCATTTCAGAGGTGAAGGCTTAAGCACAACTCAATAAGTCGCTTGTGTGGGCAGCAAAAAGAAAAAAAGATACTATCAGTGGCTTATGTCTAAATGTTTCAGCAAGAGGGACTTGGCCAAATTCTCATCACGGGGTGCTACGTTTGTGTCTCTCCACATTACCAGCTCAAAGATTACTGGGATAGTAATTTGTTTTCAGAATGTTGCCACCCGCTCCAGGCATTGTCTCAGGGGTGGACTTGATTTGTTTATATCAGTTTTTTTTTTCCCTCAGTGGACATTTTTTATTTTCTGTTAAATGCTGCATGGGGTCTCTGAGAGCTTCCTGACACCATACGGCTGACGCCCCCACAGGCACTGGCTTCCACATCATCACCAGATGGTGCAGCCTGGGCTACAGCTATATACGCAATACCAAAGAGGTTCTCTCACTTTTTTTCCCTACCTTGTTCATCCCTCATCCTCCTGTCTTTATGCTGCTCCTGTTTTCCTCATCCAGGTCCCCCAGCTCTTTCCAGTTAATATAAGAGCGAGAACTTTGCCAGCTTGGATGAGATCCAGGACTGATATATTATGCCTCAGGTTTACTTATCACATCTACAGTCTCATTTGATATCCATTTTATGTTATGTCACTGCACAAAACAGTACAGGTGCTTTTTTTATTTAAATCCATGGGCCCTTTGGAATTAAACATAATCAGATATCAGATTTTCAACAAGTCATCAGAGAGCAACTCACCAAGAGAACCCAATTAAACATAAAGTCAAAGTCAAAAATCGTATCTGTGGTCATTAATTCATGAAGCACAAGAATCCAGTATTACATGTCTGTGAGTAATTGAAGTATGTGCCCCTGTGGGATTAGCGTTTACTTTGAAGATGAAAAAGAGTCAGGTGTTTTCCATCAATGGAATTTCAACAATTATGAGTGAGTGGGCACCCTATTGAATTTAAAGAACAGGTATTTATCAAGGTGTGACCTTCACAAAATGTTTTTAAAATGAGGATTGCAGACTTGCTGTTCACTGGTCTGGAAAAGCATATTCTCTATTTACAGCATAATGACTCAATGAATATGATATCAATAAATATGGTGATTGGATCATCTCCTTCAGTCTTCCATTAGAATGATTGTAAAACTGTATGAAATGAAATGGGTACTTCAGAAATGGGTTTATTTATGATTTTTTTTTTCAGTGGACTATCTAGTGATCTCTCCTTATTGCCTGAACAAAGATGTCTCTTATATGCTTGAACATTTGTGAGCTGCAGGAATTAGGGGAAAATAAAGAGTTTTTTGGACACACCCTACAGCACTGCACGAGTTGCCTATACCCAAAAGTAGCATTACATCATTACATTCCTCCCACTGATTTGTGATCTTCATGGTTTTATTTATTCAGTTTGTACACAAGATCTGGATTGCATGCACAGAAGAAAGATCTACATGGTATATGAGAGATAAACATTTTAGCAGGGTGATGAAAAGTACATATTCTGCATAAGGTCCATATTGTACATTAGATCTCTTATTGCTGTTTCCTCTAATAATTAAATTAATCTTCAAAGGTCCTTAGCCTTGAACCAATGAAGACCAAATTCCTAGAAGGGATATTTTGTACATCCTGAAATATGAAGCCTTTTGTCTAGACAAGCCAGTCTTTAATATGAGAAGCAAAACAATGCTCAGGACCACTAACTCTACATTCGATTACCTCCCAGTCAGACAGTCATAAATTTAGCAGATTGGGTGCTGCTAGACTGCCATTATCTGTGCGACACATTGCAATAAATTTCCTTTCCCTTTCTTTTTCTTTCCAACTTTATTAGATTGTACCATGATACCAAGTAACAATATATATTCATGAAATAAACAACCTGATCACAGTACATTGAGAAAATAGCTGCAGCTTACTTTGCTGTTCCAAAAGCTGGAATAAATGGTGTTTTGCTGCGCTGACTCTAAAGACAGACACTGACTCTGAAAACAGCACTTTAATTCAGCCACAACAGCAGGACAGCACTCGCGTGGCATGGAGTGGTTTCATCCGTTGGTGTGTTTTTCCATCGTATTTATAGAACAGAAGCTAGTTTTAGACTCTAACTGGTCTTTTGGGATGAGGTTATAAGTTGGGCATCTTTCTCGGTCATGAGTTTCTTTAAATCTCGTGTTTCAAAGCGGAAAAGATGGAAGAGGATTCTCAGAAACAGATTTTCAGAAACAGATGGAGTGTGGAAGCCTTCCATAATCGTGAAAATCAAATGTCATGCAAAACAATCAGAGTTAACTATTTCAGAGTATATTATTTAGTTAATGATTATAGTAGCAGTTTTCCCCAATGTGGTGGGAGGTAGGTTTTTTTTTTTTGCTTGTTTATAACACACTAGTCATAGGCCATTATAAAGTGACCAATCAACCTAATGCATGTCTTTGGAATGTGGGAGGAAACTGGAGCGCCCAAAGTAAACCCACACCGAAATGGAAATGTGCAAACTCCACACAGAGGGAGTCCAAGGTTGGGATCGAACAGGGCTCGAGTGCTAACCACATGTGCCACCGTGCTATCCTAAGGTTTTTGTGTGTTTTGCTTCTTCTGCCTAGCTGATCGCACAAGTCAGTCAACACTGTGGATCCATGAGCAGAGGCTGGAGTTTATAGTAGAAGTCCATCATTTACTTAAAAGCTTACCAGTCAAGCTTAGTAGCACATGTTTGGACTACAGATTCTAACTCGGTTGCTTAGAGACATTTTGTGCAAGTTGTTTGTATGCCTTTCCATGACTTATTAATAACAAACTGTAAATGGCATCTGTAGGTGTATGTGCCTGCGCTATTACACCCCCCTCCCAAGGTAGCTACCAAGCTACCACTTGTGAGTCCGTAAACAATAACCATAACCTTCAATTGGAAAGTGCTAACATAATACTATTGCTTGAAAGCTGTGGGTAAACCTGCAACTGTAGTTCATTCTTGTTTAATGGCTGATCAGTGACATTGTGAGAAGTTGGGAACAAGAAGGAAGGCCAATATAGTGTGTCAAGCATATAAAGTCTATTAAAACCTCCACAACATGGCCCAGTGTTTTTCTTGTTTGTTTTAGTTTTGTTTTCGTATTTGATGGTTTGAGGCTGCATTTTCTTTTTCAATACATAAATACTGATTTAGTGAATATTACATGAGAGCTCAGCTCTTTGCTCTAAGTGCTTTCTGTAACTCTGGGATTAAGAACTGGATACAAATACAGAATAAGCACTCAACAATGCCTTTCATTATCAGCTTGGCAAACAATCCAATAGAGAATTAACTGGGCTGAGATCAGGGAGAGTTCCAGTGTCTGCTGCCAAGGGAGACCAAAGGTCCACCAGAGGATCAAAAGGACAGAGGTAATAGAGGTATGGAGTAAATGTAATCTACTGTATATGGTATATGCTCCATGTAATCAGTGAGGTAAGATACTACAACCCAAGTGTTTGGTCGAAAGAGATTATATAGAGATTGGTGACTGAGGTAAACGGTAAGCATGGGCACGACTTAATATGCTGGCTAATGGAAGTTTATATTTGGAGGTTTGCGTCATGCCTGCTGGGCCTTGGAGTCCGCATCGTGCACAATCGTCAGTTCATTCAATTTATTTGCCTCAAGTGCCCAGTAAGTGACACCTAACAAATACAGGCAAGAATTAGTAATTATGACTAGCAGATATAATAATAGTCAATGTTTTACATAACCTGGCTGTACAGGCTGCTGTCTATTTGGTTTAACAGAAACTCTTAGGAACAGCATTGTCTATATGAATATTCTCACATGATCTGCTGTTCTGTATTAGAACATTTAGATTATTTCACCATATCCAAGATACCTCAGAAAACACCTTAACAAAGCAAAAAGGATATGTGTTCACCTCTTAACCCATAAAAGTCATCACTGCACAACCTTGACTTCTTATTTCCAAGAACTTGAGGTTACTTGTGACCTTTTCAGTCATGTGGACTGATTCTGCACAGCTCCTACAACACCTTATTTAAATCTTGATGCAACATTGTAGCATACATATTCAGCACAAATTATGCTACAAGGGACAATGAAATGGTTTAAAGAAATACTGTGGCAGTCACTTAATTACTACTTAAATTATTAGATGTTAAATCAATACATAATCATTCATATGCTAAACGTAGCTGTTCAGTTACACCGTGTTTTTAGTATTTCCTTACAAGCTACAAACCAATTCCATTAGGTACACTTTAAAAAGATGCAAATGTAGATACTGTCATAAACAACGATACGACAATATAAAGTAAACCTTGCTAGTACCGGGTTGGATCTCCTTTTGCTTTCAGAACTACCTTAATTCTTCTTGGCGTAGATTCAGCAAGGTGCTGGAAACATTCCTCTTAGATTTTGATGTATACTGGCATGAGAGAATCCCAAAATTGCTGCACATTTGTCGGCTGCACATCCATAGTGTGAATCTCCTGTTCAAGCACAATCTAAGGGTGTTCTGTTGGATTATGACTGTGATTGTGGAGGCCATTTGAGTACAGTGAACATTAATACTTAGGTAGGCGGTAGTGTTTAAATGATTGCTAAAAAGAGGGCCAAGAAAGTGTGCCAAGAAATTATCCCCCACACCATTACTCCAGCCTGAACTGCTGTAACAAGCAGAACGGAGCCATGCTTTCACATTGTTTATGCCAAATTCTGGCCCTACCATCTGAATATCATGGCAGAATTGAAGATTCATCAGACTTGGCAAAGCTGTCCAGTTTTGGTGAGACTGTAATTATTGTAGCCTCACTTTTCTGTTCTTAGCTGTTATTAGTTACTGGTGCTGTTCTATCAACTCGAACCAGTCTGCCCATTCTGCTCTTAGATTCTTCATCGACAAGGCTTTTTTGCTCACAGAACTGTCACTTACTGGATTTTTTGGACGATTCTCTGTAAACCATAGAGATGGCTATGTACGAAAAACCTTATAGATCAGCAGTTTCTAAAATACTCCGGTCACTCCATTTAGCACCAACAACCTTGCAAAGGGAGCGTTCAATTTTTCACTTTTCCCTTCCAGAGGCCTTGATAGCTGAATTACTAAAAAAGTATGCCATCTTCATAAGGGATAGACAGTTTAAAGAATAAGCTCCATTTCAACTCCATTACCCAACACAGCCATTTGCATTGTAAAGTTATTAAATATAACCTTGGGCAGAGTGGCCTAGTATCAACTCATTCCTCTTTGTTAAGGTTGTTCTCAGTAC
Source organism: Parotocinclus haroldoi (assembly GCA_034779995.1). Classification (NCBI taxonomy): domain Eukaryota; kingdom Metazoa; phylum Chordata; class Actinopteri; order Siluriformes; family Loricariidae; genus Parotocinclus; species Parotocinclus haroldoi. The sequence goes on from JAUZST010013283.1 coordinate 7,345, forward strand.
ACACAATGCAGTAAAAGCAAATATCAAACAGGCCCAATGCATTTTATAGCCTGAAAATCTGATTTCAGTCCTGTACTGTCTCTCTTCTACAATGAACCAAAAGTACTTCTTCGCTTCAGTAGACGACTGCATACTGTAGCTTAACTGACTTAACTTGACAAATACTGAGGTCTTCCAATTACGGCTAATACACACATGTAGTAAATACAAAATGTAATCTGATCCTCTCCAACATGAACAGTGAAAAGTATGGCTGAAATTAGCTTCGGTGTGTTGAGTATTCCAGTAATAGTTCATCCTAATCTTTATACACTGCATTCGGATTGCATGTGTGATTACCGCAAACAATTATTTCATGTTTCCCAGTATTGAGAAAAGACTCCACTTGTAAATGAAATCAAATAAGTTGTTAATGCAAGTTTTAATTGCATGGTTTTAATCTACTTTAACAATAAAGGTCTGAGGACCAGATGGACATGTGTTGAAATAGCAATGCTGGAAAAAAACAATCAGACACTATGTTGATCTATAAAAGTACATACACATGACCTGTATGTTCTGGTTGTATTCTACAAAGGGCACTGAATAATAATTATACTGTATTTGATTATTATGTCATTGGTAAAACAATGGCATATCTGATCTAATGGTGGCCTAAGACTTTTGCACAGTACTATAGAAATCAGCAGGCCAGTCCTGAGTACTGAGTACTGCTTCAAGGTTTAAAAGTACTGCTTTCAAAGTTTAAAATCAAGTGAATACTGTTCAGTGTGTAGTATTTAACTGTATAATATTATAAGTGAGTATTTGGGACTCAAGTTCAATAAATCACTGCATTCAGGCTCATCTGGTTCAGCTAACACAATCTAGTTGTGATTTATTCTCATTGATTCTCACAACATTAAGGGTCTGAGGACAGGATGGACAGCTATTCTGGATATTAACAATTTTCCTAATATGTTGTGAAATTCATCCACAATGTTGACACTATGTTGATCTAGATTGCTAAATCCATTTCTATAGATAATGATTAATTGTACAGATTTAGAGATTTATATCTCTGTTGTGAGTGAGATACAAGTAAACAGATTTTCTTGGTAATTAACCATAAGTTACACACGCATATTGTGCTGAATGTTGCAAAGATTTTCCTTTTATTAGTATGATCATGCTTCAGTGTTACAAAATAGTTTGCTTTAAAACTCATAATTGAGTGACTGACCACTGGTTCTGTTTGGAATGATGTACACAACTATGGCATGCTCATATCAAATGAGACTTCCATTAACTTATTGAAACAAATAAGCACTGGATAACAGTTATTTGTCTTACCAACTGTGACACATAGTGGAAAACAAATACATTTGGTCAGCATGTTAGTAACTACACAAATACTTACTTTGTCTGCCTCCTTCTAATCAATACCTTTAGAAACACAGTGCAAAGCAAAGCTTTCATGTATGGGTCTTTAATTCTTCCCTATTGTGTAGTGCTTAATTCAGCTCTTAACCTCTTTACACAAAGGCATTTGCATGTAAAGCACTCATTACTTACCCACATATACATAGTGACCAGTTAGCCTTTGGTTATATTAATAACAAAATGCAGGAATATCACTGTTCACCCATAAATGTAAAAATGATTTTTTATACATTTAATTTCTGAAAGTAAATATATGTGTAGGATTAAACGATGGTAACAGAACCAGAATGGTTCTATCCAGTGAAAGTTTCATTCTCTAAGGAATGAAATGCACATAGATCAATTCAATTATTATTGGTCCAGGACATCATTGCGTATTTATTAGCGCATGCTTTTGAACTCAAATTGCTGACGTGTGGTGAATCTCTGAACCTGCCCCAATGTGAATGCACCAAGATTACTTTGTTTACACCTAATCAGTTTTAGCAGCACGGTACAGATCCAAATGCAGATCACCTCTGTGGTCACTAACTGTCACTTTATATAAGACACATACCATATGGTCATCACTGGCTGTACAAGCTCCCTGTGTCCCTTTGTGCCCTGATGATAAAAAAGGTGACAGAGAAAAGCCACCATGTCTCCTCAGGGAACACAGCTCCAAACTGGGTATCACTGCTGACGACACGTGCTAGGCTACTGTGACTACCAGAGGAAAGTAAGCCAAAACAAACACATGGTCCCAACTTCAGCGAAACTGGGGTTGAACTTCATGCTTCAGAATGTCAGGTAGCAGTGTTTTAGATGATAGTGAACAATTTTAAAGATTTTAAAAAATATATATTTTTAAATTATTTGTTGTAGTAAAGTTTCCATTAACTATAATTCTAGTAAGAACCATATTCAGTACTCGATCTATGGAAGAATCCTTCATATGACTGTTGTGCCATAATCTCTCCAAATTACCCCAGTTTAATGAGAATTCACTGCTATATTTTAACTGCATGTCCTAGCACTAAAACTTAAACAATCAGTTGTTTAACTTTTTCTTCATTCAGTAATTCCTCTCATTCTTGGGTAATTAGCATCTGTTTTCTCATAAATCATTCTCACAAAGAATGAGAGTTCACAAAGAATGAGAATTCCATTCTAACGCGGTGGGAGGCGAATTTCCTTAGACGAACTGCACTGCAGAATCAGCCACTTATCAGCTTGACTAAGACACAAAATGGCTCTTCTAATGGGAATGCTACACAGCAAAAGCCATACAATTATGAGGCCAGCAAAGGTTAACGCTAAAAGCATGGTGGTGGGATTAAGGTTAATTGCCATGTCACTGAAATGACATGTGCATTCTAACAACCTCACGCAAGGGTCAGGAAATGTGCATTCAAAGATAAAAAATCAACACACAGCTTTTTATAATTGTGCGGTACCAGACCAGTGATCGTTATGAAAAGAATTATGACAAACAAAGCACGTTTTTCCGGCTAGCTGTGGGAGTAGATCTGCTTTCACAGATCAGTTGCCACTGAAAGTGGTTTCATGGCAAAGGGAAGGAGAGCATGAAAAAACAGATTCATCGTTGAGTCTATCCTTCATCAGAGCGAGACAGAGATTGTAGGTCAGACCGATGAGTGATCACACAGAGTGAAAACTGAAAGCTATTCTCTATGGGAATCCTTGCTCAGAGCAGATGAAGGCTTTGATAGTGATTTCAGAGCCTCAAGCATAATACAGGTCTCTCACTTCCTATGTATGAATAATCTTTTCGGAAAGCCTGCAGGAGCGCCACAGGGGAGATTCCCATGGCACTGCAGATTTTACTGGCATGATAGCAACAGTGTTAATTCCTAAGAGGGATGGAGAAACTGGCAAGTCAGACTTGAGTACCGAGTACTTTTGAGTTTCAAAAGATATTTTCAAGAGTCCCATGGAATTGCACATTCTACTAGATCTTCTACTGGGAACATCTACACCAATCTACAGTACACCAATCTACAGTACTGGGCAAAAGTCGTATACCACCACTGGATTTGTTGTTTTTATAAATAGAATAATGGTCATATACAACATAATGTTTGCACCCCAACATTACATATGTGGATTCATCGCTCCTTAATACACTTTTACAATGATCTTCATTCAAGTCTTTGTGAGCTTTAGCAGCTAACCATCCAAAAACACCATTCTGCTCAAGCTTCGAGTTCTAGAAAGGTCAACTTGGCCAAATACTGCTACTTATCATGTCTAAGGGAAGGCTACACGAAATACTTGCCACTGTAGTCTTGTTTTTATAATGTCATGTTTTTTTTCTTATTTTATAT
>JAUZST010013284.1:0-11092 GCA_034779995.1 Parotocinclus haroldoi
TGTGTGTGTGTGTGTGTGTGTGTGTGTGTGTGTGTGTGTGTGTGTGTGTGTGTGTGTGTGTGCGTGCGCGTGTGTGTGTAGAAACGCAATGGAGACAGGAAGAGAGTGTGGCTCAAATAGTGAGAAATTCTGCAACCCTCAACGGGCTCCTACAATAATACCATTTAATGCAATGGGGCTCTGATCGTGTTCCTGTTACACATCGGGCCTTTTCAACTGGGTAAAGTGAGTCTGCTTCAAAGCACATTACAGATGAATGGAGCTATACAAACATAGCTCAGACCTGGCAGTATGAAGCTCCACCAAACTGATCAACATTTCTGTTATGAACCTTGATCATACACCCATACTGAAATGGCATATTTATTAATTCAAGCACAGGTAATCAGTAACCAGTAACCACCACCTGAAGGTCTCAGTGGGTGTAAAGTCAAAACTGGGAACACTGGGTATAAAACAGTGTGTTGTAATTGACCTACATTTTGGGGGCAGTTCAGAATCCAGTCCAACTGCTCAGACATTTTTGTACGATAGGAGAAAACCATACATACACCGGGAGAACATACAAAACCCCAAAAGACTGTAGCCAGAGAACAGGTTTGAATCAAAGCTGTAGTGTTTAATGATTTTAATCTAAAATATTTTACTTGAAATAATTTTGAAAGGCGTTTGCATTTTACGTTAATTTAATTGGTTTTGGTAGTTTGTGTTGAAGTCGAATTCTTTCTAGGTTTTGGTTCAGATGGTAGATGTAGTCCTATCACTTTTGTTCATTTTGAACCTGACAGCAATGCAGTAATGAAAGAAAATACACTACAGGGTACCAGTTCTATTGCATCTAAATGATACGTTTAATGATTTTACTGATACAAGTACAAATCTAAAAATATAAAACAATATTTTTATTTTTATATCTTCATGAACTATAATAATCTTCACATATATCTAGATGCACCGTTGTTACTGTATGGTATTTTACTTTACAGTAAAACATTGGTTTTGAATTTTTTTATGACTTATTATGAAAGTTAAACGCACAATTGTATAACAAATTGGGCTGGCCTCCATCCAAACCAGTGTTATGTGTATTTATGAGATAGAGACAGAAAAAAATGCGACTTAAGTCGTATTTTCATCCGCCACGGTTACCCAAAGGATCTTTATATGACGCAGCCTACCACAATTAGGAGTGGCATCAAAATGAGCAAGGGTGGAGGAATTTCTTTGCTCTAGTGTCATAATCCAGCCATTTACAGTCTTTTTAGGGCTGCATTCTTTGCAGTTAGGAGTCAGTGGGGAGGACAAGCAGTGACCCACCTAATGAGGGCTAAAGTGTGCATGTGCGTTGGTTCATGACAGCGCATAACACAGCTGTCTTTAACACACCCCATCTAGTCATTCAGTCTCTCATTTTCCTATCCGCCCCTATTATAATTTTGACAGTCACACTCACATTCAGTCAGGTCGACTATTAAATCGTATCTAAATGTAACAATATCTATTTTTTGGTTTGACCAGGTGGAACAGAATGTAACTTATAGCTTTGCTACATGGCTAGTTTGTTGGAAAACTCTTTTCCACTCACATTTATTGCACATCGGATTGAATGATATTACTACAGTAATCAAGTATCAATGGAGAGTCCTCACAAGCATAGTGTGTGTGTGAGTGTGTGTTACTGAGTGATCGTCATGGCTAATTGACCTCTAACAGCGTTAGAGCACACTGGTTGGTGTGTGAGACTTTTCTCATGCCTCGCTGCCCTCTCTCTCTCTGTCTCTGTCTCATACACACTGACCAAAACACTGATTGATTTCATAGTACAGACAAAAATCATCCAGATAATTCGTCATACACTCAGACAAACCAGAGCAACACGTCCTCACACACCATCTCTAATAACTGTGATAAAGGCACGACAGACACATGGCCGTAGTGTGTCAGGACTGGGTCAGAATTACACATAGTAAAGTTTTACAGGTGCAGCGAGGCAGGTAATTGGTGTGTTAATTCGGCTGTGAGTGCTTGGCGTAGTCTAATGAAATTTCCACTGGTGTTCCCTTACATCCTGCAGGTCAGGGGGCAATTTCCTGTTTGGATAAGGGGTACTTTAAAGATGGAGAAAGGGATAAAGAAATATATTTACATTTACATAGTAAAAGAAAGAGCGAGACGTAGAGAGATTTGGTTTTTGACTTTCAGCTGTGTTGGACTGAACTGAGCGCTGCGGAGACGGATGGAATGTCAATTTGCTGCTAACAACCTGCACAACCTCCTACACCCCCCCACACCCCCATGCATCATGCTGTTATGAGGTTAAAGAGAGCAGACGGACAGTGGAGGAATGTGCGTGGGTCAATGATACAGATTTTGTGTGTCAAGTTCCGCGATATTGTCTTTGTTAATGAATTCATATACCACATATTTACTTTGCTAATGCACCAAAGTCAAGTAAACATTTTTACATTTAAGAAATAATACACAAGGATTATGCTGTAAAGTGTGACTGACTGACTCATGATTTTTAGATGCTGTAATTCTAGGATCACTAGCAATAGGATTGTGGTGGTTAGAAGTTAAGGTACCAGCCTGTGGAATAGAAGGTCCAAGGTCCAAACCCCAACTTTGCCACTTTCCAGTGGCCATATTTGCATGAACCTCAAGCAAATTACTGTGATTATACCACAGTTATAATTGCTGTTTATTAGCTTAACATTCTGCTAGATAAAGTCGCTCCATTCTACCCACATCCAACATCATCACGCTATGGCCTTCAGTCATAATAGCCAAGGGTCTCAATGTGTATCAGTTAGAAATATAAAAGGAGACTTGCACAGCATCATCGTCGGTTTAAGAACAGGAACAGATACATGAGCGAATCTCCGATCAGCAGCAGATGGTGTTTAATGAAAGATGCAGAGTTTACACAATATCATATATCTTTATGGGTGTTGTGAAGAAAATAAGAAAGAACTCATCTGATCGAACCAACAAAGCCGTATAAATCTTCCAGTACAATTCTGGCTGATGCAGTAAAAATAGATGGACGCTGATTCAGTTCATTTTGTTGTGCTTTTATTACTCTGCCTCTTCAGTGCATGAATGTCACCTCACTGGAGGTAGCAGACTGGTCATTAAGAGCTTAATTTTCCAAATTGAAGTCAATCCAAGCAATTGAGGAGTAAAGACCTGGCTTAAAGACCCAATAGTGGAAACTATTAACTGCTAACCCCCACAATCCTATTGCAAGTGAGCCTATAATTACAGCATCAAAACATAATAATGACCAAACAATGACCAAGTCAGATTTATTTATATGGTGCTTTTTACGATGGAACATTGTCTCGAAGCAGTTTTGCAACATTTGATTATTTTCTAAGGCCAATCCCAAATTGAGCAAGCCTAGGCTAGCAGTGGAAAGGAAAAACTCCCTAAACATGGAACCTTGGGCGGAAGGTTCAAAAAGGGACCTGACCTCCTTGAGAAGATTCAAGTTCTCTAACAGGCCATCCAAGGTAAAGTGTGAAAAACTTTGGCCTTGAGAATTCTTTGTAAATAAAAACTGCAGTAATTTTTTCAAATTAGAAATTGGAATTGGCAGAAGTGTCTTAGATGTAGGGTGCCACGGTGGTGCATCGCTGTCACTTCATAGCTCAAGAACCTCTGGTTTGAGTTCCTTCCCAGTCTGGAATGATTTTTCATGGTCTTCTTGTGGGGTTCATCCAGGTACTCTAATACTCATCATTCAGAAGACATAGGACAAGTCGGCCGATGTATTTGAATTGCCCCAGTGTGAGCGCAACGGCGGTTTCCACCGAGCAACCTGTGCGGCCAGCAGGTCCCCAGACCCTGCCATACTGAGCTGGATTTAGCAGCAATGGAAAGTGAGTGTGTGATCTTATTTTTCAGTTTGTTCCATCTTGACTTATTTTCTTTTGGAAAATCAGTGAAATGTAATTTGATCCGAGGTGCCTAAACATTTAAATACGACTATATAATACTGTAATAACTTGCTAAAATGGGAGAGTTTTAAAAGCATTCCAGTGACTAATAAAATTTTGTCTGTACTTTTTAATGTCATGCGACAAAACCGCACAGCAAAAAAATGTTTTAATGTTTTTTTGTGCTTTTAACAACCTGGGCAGGATATTTCTTCCCAAGAGTTATTTGAGTGGCATGTGAGGTACAGTGACAAAGTCAGTAGCTCTTTCCCTAAAGTTCCAAGAGTGGTCATTTTTAGTTCTGGTTTGGCTCCATCCAGTTTGGATCACCATCAGATATTGAAGTAACAAACATTAAAAGTTGCACGGCAGTGTTGATGGGTTTGATCTGATCTGTGTACAGGTTCTGTCTGACCACATCCCTTGTTTATTTTGTCTTTCCCTCCTTTCCTCCAGGAGGAAAGACTCAGGTTCTATCCTGTACCCCACACTGCTGCTCTGAATGGTTTGTCAAAACAGTACATCACATAATAATCTAAAGTGTCATCCTGTACTGAAATAACACCACCTGCAGCGCTGCTTGTAATTTAGTGAAATGTTTCAAATGTTCTATATTCCTATATTTCTATATATCTTTATTAATTAGTAACTTGTACATGTTTCTAATGTACTGTAAATGTATGTTAGAAACATTTTAATACAAAACAAGCTCAAGTATTTAAAACATTATGTATTGCAACACCAGGAAAGAAACATATGCAGCAAAGTAATTATGGTTTCCGCTTTGTGCATGCGTTTAACTTTAACATTTAACTTGAACATTTTACCTTGTCCCCAATCCAGACTTTAAACTTTACTTGTTCATACCGCCTGATGATATACAAGTCAAAGTACATACTAGGGGGCACTGCATTGTCTTTATATTTGCATTTTCCATAGCATTGCAGCTTTGTTGTATATAAAGGCATACGGTGTACAACCGATTGCTGTTCTTTCATGACTCCTGATATGCAAGAGCCTGATATCTGATCCTCAGGATGGAATTTATACATATATTTTCTTTCTCTCTTTCTGTGACCAGCTGTTGGCAGAGCTCCTCATCCCAACAGCGTCGAACAGCCTCCCCATTCATCTGACTGATGATTCTGCAGTACAGCTGCCATCGTTTAGAACTAAGGACACACACAGGACTATCAACACTCAAACTTCATTGGAAGAACAGATTGATGGACGCATAGGTAGGGAGATGAGGGAATGGTCCATCCTCTTGAGAGGACACTAACAGTCCCAGAAGGATATGGGAGCTGGGGGTGATGGGCTGTTGCTCCCAGTGAAGGTGATAACTGTGATAACTGAGAGCTGATGGCTTTTCACTTGTCTCCACTGTTGGTGGCCTCAGTGACTCTGTCACGGTCTGTTCAGGGTCCTGTGTCAAGAGTGTGCATGCTTGTGTGTTTATGGGCTTGGGGGTTGACTACAGGTTCGCTGTACAGCACTCTGATGTAGGTCATCTAACTCTCCCTCACACCCGGCAGAGCTTTAAACTCACAAATCTACCAGCTGCAATATTTTTGGGAGAGGAGAACATACCAAACTCCAAACAGGTAGTCCTCAAGTGAAAAAAATATAGAGCAATTTTAAACAGTGGTCTTGTGTACCCAACAGCTAATAAAAAGTACGCTTAGACACATTTGGTTAAAAATTTGATTTGTTCTGTTACGCCGTATGCCAACTCTTAATGGTTACAGTTTTTGTTATGGTGGAATGAGTGGAATTGGAATGATTTACCTGGCTATGGAAATCTAACCTAATTGCGACACTTCTAAGAAGATCACCCAGTTTCCAGCTTAAACTTCAAATAAGCAAATGAACAAATCACAGATATGAAAAATCTATTACTAATGACTAAATACTGATTACTCTTTGTGAAACATGCCATCAAACAAAATATATTCACATTCAAATTTGGTGCAAGCATAAAAAAGATGGAACTTATAAAGGAAAACATGTCAAAGTGCCATGGCAGATGATAGAAAACTCAAAGCAGTTAGAAAACCGAAAACCTAGAAAACAGAAAATGCAAAGGTAATCGAATGGAGAGAAACAGGTGTCCATGTGAGTGTGTGTGCCCCTGGTCTATGGTTGTCCCTGCCTGTCCCACCTGTGCCAGTGGCTAGGCACCGGCTTTCCCGAGACCCTGACTAGGATAAGCAGATAAGATACTGAATGAATGAATAATGATTTAGAAATGCTAACCATCCAAAAAGAAGAATACAAGGTTGCTGTGGGTTAAAGGGAACCAATCATGGAGAGTGGATGATGAATCTCAACCCTACTTTGGAACTCTGGTCAGAGAAAGCTATCTCTGTTCATTTAAGAAAACAGGGATGTCTCAAACCTTGTACTTTAAAACACATGCTTGTGAAAGCATATCACGGTATGACCAGAAAAGTTTTCTGAAGACCCCAGAAAAGCAGTTGTTGATGTTCATCATGCTGGAAAAACCATATCTAAAGAGTTTGGACTGTCAACCAGATTGCGTACGAACTGAGGAATTTAAAGACCGTCGTTACTTGGTCAGCCAACAAAGACCAATAAAAGAGCAAGGTGAGTAACAGGCTGCAGGCTGCATATTTTAAGCAATATAGAGCTTTTTTGTTTAAATGAGAAGTATTATGGCTGGAGAAAGCACAGGGTCAAAGCATCTGTCGATATGAATCTCAAGAAAAAAGTGGGTCATGCAGCAAGACCAAAAATGATTAAAGAAGATTCAATTGAATGTTTTGGAATGGCCAAGTCGAATTCTTAAGCTTAATCCAATAGAAATGTTGGAGTTTATGTCCATACAGATAGATTACCGAAAAAATTCTCTGTATCAAGACTGTTCAACAATTACAGAGACAATTTGTTGCTGTTCTTGCTGAAGGTTCCTACAACAATAGCCTCATAGCACATAACATTCAGCATGTTCTGGTACCTGTTCCAGCCCTCCAAGGACTTCCTGCTGAGGCCTCAATGTCCTAAGGTGACGAAATATTTGCCAATATGCATATCTTTTATATCATTTTATTTAACTGTTATTGTATACGTAATTCTTTAATTATTACGAACGTAACTATTTAAATTAACATCTGGGCCACCCGAGGAAGTCGGGTTTCTTACTTACAGCGTCTAGGGAGCTTTTCCTTGCCACTGTCGCCGTAGGCTTGCCCAGTTTGGGATCGGTCTTTTAAGATATAAGCTATAGAAATAAATCTGATTTGACTTGACTAAACTTATCCGACAGTCTCACCCCCCTTTAAAATTGTTTATTTAAAAGTTATTTGCACAACAGTGGTAGTTTGATCGAATTTAAACAGTTACTAATCCCGAGATTAAACCACTAAACCATTACCATTTGGGATGAGCTGTGGTTTTGAACACAGTGCAGAACACAGAGACTGCTTCGTGTGTCCGGTTGGCACCAGCATTTTAAAGAGTGTGAGTGAGAGGGAGGTTTAACAGTGTGATGGAGATACCAGCTGTGCTCTGGTGAAGCACAGAGCAGCGATAATCAAGGTCAGGTCAACCCACGCACACCCAGATACACCCTCACTCTTACACGAGCTCCTCACTATTTTACAGTTATATAACATAGCACCAGTCTTACAGTGTGCCCTATAGGTTACACACGGTAGTGCTGCGTTATGCCACAGGAGGGCGCCAGTTACCGACCCATGACGTCTGCTCCACGCACCCACTCGCGCTACGCCGCGCTGTCATGCGCGCTTTGTGGAACAGAAGTATCATTTCCCCCTGTAATGTGTCAAACCTCACTTCTAAACCTCGGGAAAATGCACAGAGTGCTTAATTTTGAGGCAAATCAGCTCTGCTTTGAAACTTACTGTGTCTACCGAAAAACCACATGCAGCAGCATAGCAAAATAAAAATAAAATAATAAATATAAAAAACGCTTAAAGGTTGTGCTTTTTACTTAATTTTTGGTGAATAATTGCGTCGATCTAGTACATTTATATATTCTAATATACAGCTGTATTTGTATATTTGAATATATAATGTATTATTATAATATACAAATATGTTTGTATATTAGAAGTTATATATGTACTAGATCAGCACAATTATTCACCAACAATTAAGTAAAAGGCACAACTACCTTTAAAAATTAATTAATTCATAACTGAATTCAATATATATGTTTTTTATAATACATGCCTGGTTCTATGTACAGAATACAGAACAAGTGATGTCATATGCATATATTGTAGCCTATAATAATAATAATAATAATAATAATAATAATAATAATAATAATAATAATAATACAGTATTACATGATCTTCAGAATGTACTTTAAATAATTCTGAAAAATAATCTCAGTACAAAATTCGCTTCCTTCTGGCATATGGGTGCCTGTTCACGTGGTCTCCATTATTATTAGTAGCAGAATTAGTAGAAGGTTACATGAATATATATAATTCAGTTAGATTCTGTTCAATAACATACATTTTATTGTCTTATTAATATTTCACACACTATTAAAGCATTGCGTGTACAGCGATAAATCCTAAAATAAACGTTGTTACATAACATTTTCTAATTCTAATGAAACTATAAGATTTGATTGTATTGTTATTGTTTATTATATGAGAAATAATACAATTACAGGCTACTTGAAATTGGAATTGAACTGTAACTGAAACCCATTTGCTGCTGCTGGATTGACTCATATTTGTACTATTTGATTGAGATACACACTTTTCTTGATGATTAAATAAACACAAATCATTTCCTTTGCGGTGTCATGTTTTTAAGCCCAGGCCTTGCAGTCTAATAATAGCTTTTAAAGGGAAATCACGGTCTGAAGTCGAACTAAATGAGAAAACGAGGTTTGGGCTTTGCGTTTGAAGGGCAGCCTGTTAAAATGTCTGGGATATTTTTCACCGAGGCGGCTTAAAAATAACCCGAACCCAAAAAGCCGCATGCTATAAAAAATAGGTCTTCACCCAAAAAGCCACATTTTCTCCGAAAACTGCTTCATCAAAGTTACACAGTTCAGAAAGGGATGAGGGTAAAATTGGAGCCAAAGTGTTAGAGGTTTTCTTTTCCCTGTGTAAAACATTTTTCGTCTCACCATTTAAAATTGTGTTTATTTTTACATTTTCTGCATCATAAGATTTAGCAATTAGCTAACTGCCGACAGGGAGGTGTGAGGGTGATCCGGTCCTGATAAAAGAGGCTCGAACTGATCCGAGTTCAGGCTCAGTCCGACCACATCCGTCGTTTATTTTCTCTTTTCTTCCTTTCCTCCAGGAGGAAAGGCTCGGGCTCTGTCCCAAACCGCACACTACCACACCGAATTTTGCGCCTAAATAGTACCACATCTGTACCCATGTTTGTGTTCTCATTTAACAAATGTCATTAGCACCTAGAATAGAGAGCTCTTTTCAAAACATGACGTTAAATTATAGATAATAAACTGTGAGCAGCCTTAATGTGGGACATGACAGAACTATTATCACATTCTTCATTTTCCAAAATAGCCATTGTGTATTTAATACATCTGTCTTAGCAATCTGGCTCCCTGTTAAATATTTCTTATCCACTAAATCTTCCTGTGAGAGAGTGCATTCTGGATCACATAGATCACAATAATAGCTGAGTGTTTAATTCATCTATTTAGCTGCCCCAATTCACCAGATTAAACATTGAATTGCTACACAATGCAACACATGCCTGTATTATTAGGGCATTCATGTGTAGTTGGTCTGCAGTTGTACTTGCTTTCACATTTCTGAGAAGGTTTACACTGGATTTTGGACCATGACTACTGGGATTCATTTCCATTTAGCAACGAGACCAATATGGTTTGCTCACTGTTCTGTCAGCACTCCAACCGTTCAGTACAATCAAATGTACTGAAATTCAAGCCATTCGTTGGTGTGACAATTTATGGGAAATGTTTTCCTTCAGTGGAATGAATAAGCTCAACCCGAAACCCAAAATCTTAATTGCTCCTCCATTAACCTTGAGAGTTGGCTTGATGCTTTTTATCAGGTACCTTGTTTTATCCCTGCAGCTAATGCTTCCTTTTTGTTGATGGCACTGTTTCTAATGATGGTTTTCTCCAGTGTGTGGAGTATGACTAATTAATGAAGCTTCCAGTAAACAGTTGTTGTTCTGATGTTAACAACAGAGATAGAATGGACATGAGACGTTTCCAACCAATTTTTTTTTCTGAGCTTGCAGGGTTGATGTTTCATAGCTGAGCCTAGATGTTTTCACTTCACAATAACAGCACTTAGAGTTTACATGTGGTTGGATTTCTAGATCAAACTCATAATAAGAAAAGAAAGTGGTGATATTTTGGGGATGAAGTCAACATGCTGAAATGTCATTTTGTGTATTTTATTTTCATTACATGCTTAAATCCAGATGACATGGCAACTAAGCCCGTCAATGCAACCACTGTTTGCCTTGCCATTTGGCATTAGCCGGTCCTATCGATGTGCCATAATATTACATGGAGCATATAATATGTATTTGTTTATAAAACCTAAATGAAAGCATATCATTTTATTTTCAATAAACACGAATTCATTCATTCTTTCATTTTCTCATCTACTTAGTCATGGTCAGGTGCCTAGTCTTTTATTATATTTTAGTAAAATTCCTCTATGTCTCTCATTATCACAGTTAGGCTACAGTGTAATTTCATTCTCTAAATATTACGAAATTATTCTTTAAATATTATGACTTTATTCTCGAAATATTATGACTTTATTCTTTAAATATTATGACTTTATTCTTTAAATATTATGACTTTATTCTCTAAATATTATGACTTTATTCTTTAAATATTATGACTTTATTCTCTAAATATTATGACTTTATTCTCTAAACATTATGACTTTATTCTCTAAACATTATGACTTTATTCTCTAAATATTATGACTGTATTCTCTAAATATTATGACTTTACTCTCTAAATACTATGACTTTATTCTCTAAACATTATGACTTTACTCTCTAAATACTATGACTTTATTCTCTAAACATTATGACTTTATTCTCTAAATATTATGACTTTATTCTCTAAATATTATGACTTTATTCTTTAAATATTATGACTTTATTCTCTAAATATTATG
>JAUZST010013285.1:0-11092 GCA_034779995.1 Parotocinclus haroldoi
ACTACGTAGTGAGTAGGGAGGGATTTTGGACATTGAATTTCGCCAGTTTGTTTATTCCGTGGTCTTCTTCGGTCCCGTTGCTCTGCTGCCTCTGGGTAATTAACGTTCATTTATTGTTTTCTTTCTTACCCAGCTGTATCTGTGTGTTTTTAAACTATTTTCGACATAGTGTATTTAAGTGAATGTTTTAGTAATATATATATATATATATATCGACACGCGATATTTAGAAACTTGCTACTAAGCTAGCAAGGTGAATTAGTAACTAGTTCTAGAACTGCCTGGTTGATTAAAATGTTGCACTTAAACAAAAAAGCGAAAGTTACCATGTTGTACTTATTTTCATACTAAGGACACATTATAAATAAATTCGAGTCCCGACTGTATTAACAGATGACATTATGGCACATGTGTATCATAATGATGTGGTGAGACGTTGCCTTCTTTTTGCAAGGCATGGCAACATGGCGATGAGAGTTATAAAAATAGCAACGTTGGGATATGTAGGACATTCAGTGTTGGCTTGACTGATTCCACCACACAGGCTTCAGAGTGTTGTATCACACCCTATGTATTGCACCTATGGACCATTTGGTATGTAGCTCAAAATCCTGTATATTTGCTCTGTTGCTGCTTAGGTACTGAGGACAGAGGGTCTCAACAATAATGGGAGCAGTCGTCTCCAAATGGAAGGTAAAGACCTCTTGCCAGATCTTTCTATTAAGGAAAGGCATTGCTCAATGATCAAATGTGATCATATGGACTGTGATGGCTTATCAGTTAATGTACTGAACTTTGGACCAGAATTTTCAGGGTTCAAATCCAACCTCTGGCAAACCTGTTGCCACTGTTGGACCCTTGAATACCAATTACTTGGATTGTGAGATTGTATATAGGGTGGTGCGTGTCTTAACAAAAAGTGATATGTTGATGTTTACTGGGATTACGTCATTGTTCAAGGACCCAACAGTCGCAGTGGTGGGATTTGAACCCTGGACGTTCTATTCCCCCAAAGACCCAATGCCGGACCAAGCAATTAAATTTTACAACGTAGACTGAGGCTGTTGGTGTCTGCATTTTAACCTTGAGTGTTTTGCAGGCTAAGCCTTCCACAGTGGAGCTTCTAGAGGAGCTGGATAAAGTAAGGCGGGTCCTTCTTTACTACAGTGATCTTTTGCTATATAGGATCATTTCCATAACAAAAGCAACATGTTTCCTCGCTTCACCCCTCCCCCTCCATGGTTTCTCTTGTTTTGTCCCCTAACCCCCCTCCACCCGGGCAGGCTATATTGTTAATAAGGCTAATGTTAAACATTCACATTTCAGTAAAAGTCTGTATTTGATCAAGTTCGCAATATTAACACGTTTGCATATACCTGTTCCTTTGGGTAGTAATTTATACGGATAAACCACACATGTCAACCACATTTGAAACACAAAAGGCTTTTTGAAAACGCAGGGTTGACGGGCAGCTTCCCACCAAAAACAATTATGAGATGGTAGGACAGCATTTGGTAATATGGGGGAAAAAATCACATAGTATTAATTAAAGACATTATTATGACTCATTATAACAATATGAATTATAAAAATAATATAGGCATTATAATGCCTACTTAGGAATCTAATAGACTTTCTCCAGGCCCTGTTTAGTGAACTAGACCCATCTCTTTTAGATAAAGGCTTGGTTCAGTAGATGTAGATTACCGTTTAAAGGCTTAATATTTTGGTTATTTTGCAATTTGTGTGTATTTAGAAATGTAAAGGCTTTGATTCTGTGTTTTGGGAGTATTTACGTGCTTTTACATGCATTTACTAACCAGTACATAGTCAGATTTCTGCAGTTATCTGGTTACAGAAGTGGCCATGTATACAGTGTACACCAATCTAGAATTAGCATCAGATTATGATATCCAGGTGGAGCTGGATGTAACTCTGTAATCAGATTTCTCATAGTATTCACTCAATCGGAACATGACAGTGCAGCATGGTTGTTACACAGTCTTCTTTGCCTTTGAGATGTGTTACCATAGTCTTGTTTAGTTTACCATAGTATTGTTTGTTAACTTGCTGGATCTGTAAACTCAAACGTGGCAGATGAATGAGAAAATGAAGAATCTTATTATCTAATTACTCACCATTAAACACGTCATGTAAACCTGATGGTTTCCCATTATCTGATTATTCAAGTGCATGTAAACTGCCAACATCGGATTTTCAGCAGTGATCGGATTATTACAGGCATCTATTATCATATATAAAACAGACTACGTAGAGAGATCTGTAAATTTTACCGAGAGACAGAATCTTTAAAAAATCCAGCAAATCACATTGTATAATTTTTAAATAATGAATTACCATTTTATTCAATAGAATAAATACTTGATGCAATATAGAAAAAATAGAAACTTAATATTTGGTACAGAATCCTTTGTTTGCAGTTACAGATGTCAGATATTTCCTGTAGTTCTTGACCAAGTTTGCGCACACTGCAGCAGAGATTTTGGGCCACTCCTCCATATAGATCTTCTCCAGATCTTTCAGGTTTCGGGGCGGTCACTGGGCAACATTGAGTTTCAGCTCCATCCAAAGATTTTCTATTTTGTTTAGGTCTGGAGGTTGGTTAGGCCACTCCAGGACCTTCTTCCATGCTTCCTCTGGATCATCCAGATGGTCATTGGTGAACTTCAAACAGGTCTGGACATTTGGTGGCGTGAGCAGAGAGACTTTGTGTGCCCTGCAGGAACAGCTGTTGGTGCAGCTATATATCATACAATATATATATATATATTAGAGAATAATTCAAAATAAAATATCCCCTAAGAGCAGTATATTTATATGGGATTTTTGCCTCCTTACATACTTTCTAAGACTGTGTATTAGAATTGACCGAAATGTGAATTGTGACAGAAAATGATTGAAATGTGAATTTAGCACAGGTTGTCATGTATGCTTATGTGTGGAATTGTATTGGTATTTGTAGGACATTAAGGACCTTGAAGAGTTCCATGCAAAGAATCAGCGTTTGCAGAAACTATGGGTGGGCGGGTTGCTGTTCTACTCTGCTGCATTGTACCTGATCGCCTGCATGTGTGTTTATTACCTTTACCTGCCTGAAGAGTGGAGCAGCCGGCTCATCACTGCTCTGCCTCTGATTGCATTCCCTGGACTGTGAGTCTCATTCCTGCACCTTCATGCTGATACAGGGGTCAGACGTCACTTCTGTATGATCGTCAATGTTGGTTTAAGGATACTTGATTAGCGGTGTGAGTGGCAGTTCTTGAGCAGGATTGCAAAACAAAACAAAGAGCAGTTTGATGTTTCAATACTAACCCGTATTTACACTGGTCTTTTGAGTTGCTATTGTTTTAGTTACACCTTAGTGGTGATTTATCTGGCAGAAATATCAGATCATGATTTTTTTTTTATGTTGGTTCTGGATGTTAAGATTATTTTTTAGATTAATTTGCAACTGAACAGAAATCTAATCCCACGAAGACAAAGATCACATAGGCTAGTAGTACTTTTTAAACCAGGTCCATGATGATAAATATTGTAGTGATGTGTCCAAAGATAATATAATAATAGAATTTTAAGAAACAGATTTTGAGGTGTGCCTGTAAATGAGCAATAGTGACAGAAAACTGATGCTGTTACGTTTGCATTTATTTATTTCTCTGAAGTTTCTGATAAATTAGAAAGGAATGGTTGTGTTTCAAAATATCTGAAATACATATCAGCAATGATCTCCTAAACTTGCTGACAAACACATTACGCTTGATCTTGTCACAAAAAAGCATAAAAGTACTTGTGATGAGATTGTTGACTAATTGACATGCCTCCAGGACACATTGGCCCACAGATGGACCTATAGATCCTCCACACTCATAATTTGTCGAACCTGGTGTCCCAGATGGTCATCCCATGAATGCTCGATTGATGATAAATCTGGTGACTTGTCAGGCCATGGAAGTGCTGGCGCAGAAATCCCTGGGAAACCCCTGCTGTACGTGTTATAGTGCTGAAAAATGCAATTTGGAAGACATTAAATTACTAGCAACATGTGGAAGTCCTGCACACATCGCGAAGGTGTTAGTGGCCCTCTTATCACTACTAGGAGTGTTGTATGTAATGGCTCCCCAGATCATCACACCAACAGTTGGGCAATGTGTCACTAAGGACTAAAGCTTTCACCACAAGGCCTCCATAATCAAATCTGGCTGTCATTGGACCTCAAATAGAACCTGGATACGATTCAGTCCATAACAGGCTAGGTTTTCACAACACCACTGCAAATGAAGATGACTGTTTGATTTTGTTTGTACTGAAGGTGCCATTTGTGTCTTAATGGTGAACAAAAAACTGTGGAATCTGCCTCTGATTGTTGATGGACCAAGTGATCCTCTCTACTGTTTGTTCTGTCTGGACAGTCTGGGTAATCTGACAATCCTTCACTGTGGGTGTATGCTGTCATGGACTCCCGCCTAAACACATACTGGTGGACAGTACATCGAAATGTCCATCCTGCTTCCATCAGTCCAATGATGTACCCCCACTTAAAGTCTGTCAGCTGGGCAAAATGTCTTCGAGAGTGTTGTAGAGGCATGCCGACTAGTCAATGATCGCCTACCAAGAGGTACACTAACAAAATAATTTTATAGGGAAACAAGAGAAGCATGTTTACATCCTCCTCTAGCAAAAGCCAACGCCAAACGAGACCACACCTGTAATGATATACATATATGTCCGGGACATATATGTACACAATGTTTTTGCAGCAATCCCATTTTTCTCAGGTTGAATAACTTTTTGTCAGTTAGTGTATTTATAGACATAATTTGAAACGTTTGTTTTTGACTGTTTTGCTTTTTTGGTCAGGTTTAAGAAACATCGTACAATAAGTGATCTTTCAAATGCCTTGGATTCGGCTCTGTTTTTGGCTGTTGTCATTTCTTGACTACTTGGTAACGCCTCCTGAAGTTCTCATACCATCCATGTCTGTCCACTAGGGGTGTGCTATATTGACAAGAAATGTTATCTCAATAATTTCTAGATTTTGTAATTAGCAAAAAAAAAAAAAAAACAGTAATTAGCGAATACTTTGAATACTAGGTGAATGTTTGTTTTTGGCTTGTTTTTTTGCAAAATGAGCGATTGACATAGTCAATAATGTCAGCTCTCACATTATATTATGGTAAACAATTAATGCCAACCCTGAGCTATATTTAAAGAATATATGATCATGTCACTGTCCATGGGGTTGCTGATAAAATCCTTGATAAAATGGCCATTTATCATATTAGCAAGCAAGTGTAGACAGTAAACGGGGTCAAACTTATGATTATTTTCTCTGTTTGTTACCTTACAGGGTGTGGTTGTTACGCAATCTGCTCCTATTCCTGTTCTCTAAACGCACAGAACGAAACAGTAAGTTTTTGACACCGTTAAGGTTCTCTGTGGTATTTGTTTGATAGAGTGTTATGAAAGTGTCTTCGTCATGGTCATCAGCTGACTGGGGCAGACTTCAAATTCTGCTCCAGGCTTGAAAGTGAGCCATGCACAAAAAATGCATGTCTAGCTAAACACTTGTCCAAATACATAATATCCATGCCTTTAAGGTTTTTATTTATTATTCTTTATAAATTGTGCACAGCTGAAGTTAATAAGCTCAAGCCCCTGAAAAGAGTTGTTAGGGGTGGGGCAAAATATTGGTTGTCTTTTGTGATACATTGTCAATACACTTGGGCTATATCAATATTTGTATTTAAACATGCTCATGGGAAAAAATGGAAGTATTGTGAAAGTGATGCAGCCCACTGACCTATAGTACCCATCTTGAAAAAGAGCACAGGTAAAGTCTGCATATGTGTTGATCTCTAGAAGCTGAACAATAGAGTAAAACGAGAGCTGACAGCTGTAAACTCACTACTTTTATGCCACTATTTGGTATATTCAATTTCAAGCATCTTCCATTCAGGATTACCAGAAATCTCCCAGAGAAGGATGAGACACAGCAGGACAATGTTCTAGTTTTTATGGCTACAACAGAAGGGCATGATCATCGCCTGGAGATGGTGATGCGGCACATTGAGGCAGATCTTTGCCAGATTTGGTGTTCCAGATGAGGTTGTGAGTGTTAGTTAGATAGAAGCGACAGTTCTCATGTGCCGAGTTCCACGACTTTCAAGACAGCTCAACTATAGGCACTGTACAGTACTGTAAGGAGAAGGCTAAACACTAAAGGCTCACTACTTCAACTAACGTTCTGGAGCCGAAAC
Organism: Parotocinclus haroldoi; assembly: GCA_034779995.1. NCBI lineage: Eukaryota > Metazoa > Chordata > Actinopteri > Siluriformes > Loricariidae > Parotocinclus > Parotocinclus haroldoi. The sequence continues at coordinate 6,279 of JAUZST010013285.1, forward strand.
CTTACCTGCACTGGACCAGGAGATGCTGTGTTCTGTAAGTCGGACCATGAATGGTCAAGCTCATTAAGACCAGTGGTCTCAAGTAAGAGCACAATCTTCAGTTAGGGCCAGTTTCCAAACTACCTAAGTAGCAGGGTCAGACGTTCTCTCTGATGTCGCAATGTTAGAGTCATTTCCTGCTAGTCGGAGTTTGGACAACCCCTGTGACTAGGTCTAGTAGAGTGAGCCAGTCATCAGACTCATCTTTAGACTAACACTGATTTTAAAAGAGAGAGAGGGGTGTTGTTTTGTTTTAGAATATGTGCTGTTCACACCTGAGGTTTAAGTTTTAAGTGTTTCTCTCTGTTAACAAAACGCAAAAGTGGGGAGATATCATAAAATGTAGTTTAGCATGCCTTCTGCTTATACTAGCATCAGATACAGGAGGGGAGATGTTGAAAATAAGATAAATAAAACAACTTGGTAAACCCTGACATGTTTCCAGCATTTCACAAAACAGATTGGTAATGCTTATTCAGCGCTTATTTTTTTATTTTTGGAATTACCGTTCTATTTTGCATTAGTTTATATCATTTTCCCCTCAAAAATAGGCAGGGAAACTGTTCTGCTTTCTGGCTGTTAATAGCTATTTTACATCGGAATAATGACATATGTTGTTTCATATTGTTTGGGAAATTCTGTGAAACTGACATTAATTAATAAATGATTCGTTAATACATGGCAATTTAGGAATATTTTTCACCAGTTACACACATATAGTGATGTATCGTATTAGAACATATCAAGTATCACAGAATCACAGTATTGTGATATTATTGTTATAATGGCCAATGTATAGTGATAATATTGTATCATGAGGTGCCCTGTGATTTTTACCCCTAGTTGGTAGCAGTTGACCTTATGCCAAAACTATGTATCTGTCTTTCGTTTCAGATGACAAATTGGAGGATTTAAAATCACAGAAAAGAAAAATTGTGAGTATACTTTACACTTTACTGTGTGTAAACATTTAATCTGTGGGAGTTGTGACTTAGGAATTAGGACTAAACAGTGTGTCTGATTGAGAGGTGGTGTCATGTGGGACTGTGGTAGCCTAGTGGATACGAAACTGGACTATAGTCCAGAAGGTTCAGGATTCAAACCCCACCTCTTCCAAGCTGCCACTGTTGGGACCTTGAGCAAGGCTGGTAACCCACAATTTGCTTGGACTTTAAGACTGTATCAACTGTAAGTTGCTCTGAGCAAGAGTGTCTGCTAAATGCTGTAAATGTGAAAAGTGAGGTGGGTCAAGCATCACTTTTATTAAGCTATAACTCATTTAAATGTCCCTTTTATGAAAGTTCATGAAATAACGTTTACTCTTACGATGATGGCATGGTGGTGCTGTCACATCTCAAGCAACACGGCTTTGAGTCCAGGCCTGTGTCTAAGTTAATGCAAAAATAAATGAGAGCAGCTCACAGATCCCGGTTTGCTCCAGACCACGACAAGCCTGTTCAGAGTTTGCATGTTCTAAGCAGAGTGGGTTTACAAAATGGCCAGAAATAGAGAACTTTCAGTTGAAACTCGACAGTCTATTCTGGTTCTAAGAAATGAAGGCTATTCCATGCGAGACATTGCCAAGAAACTGAAGATTTCTTACAATGGTGTGTACTACTCCCTTCAGAGGAGAGCACAAACAGGCTCTAACCAGTGTAGAAAGAGAAGTGGAAGGCCCCGCTGCACAACTGAGCAACAAGACAAGTACATTAGAGTGTCAAGTTTGAGGAATCGACGGCTCACAGGTCCTCAACTGGCAGCTTCATTAAATAGTACTCACAAAACGCCAGTGTCAACGTCTACAGTGAAGAGGCAACTCTGGGATGCTGGCCTTCAGGGCAGAGTGGCAAAGAAAAAGCCATATCTGAGACTGGCTAATAAAAGAATTTGGACAGAGGAAGACTGGAGAAAAGTGTTATGGACAGACAAATCAAAGTTTGAGGTGTTTGGATCACACGGACGAACATTTGTGAGACGCAGAACAACTGAAAAGATGCTGGAAGAGTGCATGACACCATCTGTCAAACATGGTGGAGGTTATGTGATGGTCTGGGGTTGCTTTGGTGCTGGTAAAGTGGGAGATTTGTAGAAGGTAAAAGGGATTTTGAATAAGGAAGGCTATCACTCCATTTTGCAACGCCATGCCATACCCTTGATTGGAGCCAATTTCATCCTGCAACAGGACAATGACCCAAAGCACACCTCCAAATTATGCACAAATTATTTAGAGAAGAAGCAGGCAGCTGGTATTTTATCAGTAATGGAGTAGCCAGCGCAGTCACCAGATCTCAACCCCATTGAACTGTTGTGGGAGCAGCTTGACCGTATGGTACGAAAAAAGTGCCCATCAACCCAATCAAACTTGTGGGAGCGGCTTCTGGAAGCATAGGGTGAAATTTCTCCGGATTACCTCAGCAAACTAACAGCTAGAATGCCAAAAATCTGCAATGCTGTAATTGCTGCAAAGGGAGCATTCTTTGACGAAAGCAAAGTTTAAAGTAGAAAATTATTATTTAAAAAAAAAAAACACCAAACATTATTTCTAACCTTGTCAATGTCTGGACTATATTACAATTCATTTTGCAACTCATTTGATAAATAAAAGTATGAGATTTCAGGGAAAACACAAAATTGTCTACATGACCCCAAACTTTTGAACGGTAGTGTATATATGAGACGTATAAGAATTTTCAACAGGCCAATTTTAAAATCTGTTTGAATTGTTAAAAAATAAAAAATGTTGTGTACACATTCATAAAGTTTTAGATTAAGTGATCTTAGTGTTTTTTCGTTTAGAAGAATTGACCTTTAAAGATTGAGCTTTAAAAATGGTGGTGTGACTCTGATTTTTCTTTGACTTAATTAATTTCTTTAACATACTAAACATTTTCTTTACTAGTTCTCAGTAAAATAAAGTTTCTAGAAACAAAGTAACTGCATTACTTCTAAGTTATTGTAATTAATGATCTGAATTTTGTTCTACAATGTAACCTTCATTGTCTTAAATCTAGTTAAGTATTTTTCTTGTAAATCACATAAAACTGATTAAATATTTTTTTTTCAAATACAATTAACTTGAACATACTGTATCAACGATTCATATTTCAACCACACAAGTTATTTTATAAGATATTTTATTTTAAATTTAATATAGTTACTGCTATAATTGTTTTCTCCACATGATGAGTGGTCACTCCAAATGACATAAAGACCTTGTATTGTTTAAAAAATCTGTTTAAAGAGATTTTTAAAAATTCAATTAAAGATTGATGTAAACCAGATTTGATTAAGATTTCACAGAATTATTGTGAACAAAAATGTTAGTTTATTTGATCAAGAATCTCATCACAAACATATTATGCATTCACAACTTTAAGAACATTTTAATTAAGTAATAAATACATCGGTTTTGAATATCAAGGAATTTATATTAAAACTATATATTATTTTTATTGTATTATTATTTAATCATGCTTCATAAGTGAAGTGCACATTTGTGGTCTGGCAAATCTTCTCTTTTCCTAACAATGTGCTCCACTCTTGCTGCAGGATCAGAATTAACACGCTGCCTGTGGCGAGCTGTTTTCTCTTTGCGTGACAGTGGTATCTGGTAAAATGGATTAACAGTTATAAATAAATACATAAAAGTGAAATATGCAAAATAACTGTTTTGTATTTTTATGATATTGTACAGAGATTAAACATAACTTTCAGTTTCGAAAATATAAAAAATACTAAAATAACATACTTTATGTATATAAATCATCAACTGAATGTAAAAGCACACAAAACAATCCAATCTAGCACATATATCTATCATGGAAAACAATCTGCAATGGTTGCACCATATGACATTTGGTCGCACCACATGATATTTTCCAGTTCAGTCAAAATTTACAGGCACAGAATTGGCCACCCAAACAAAATAAACTAACTTCCCAGAAAAGGTCACTGAAATTTCTAATCAAAATACATCTTTGTAGAAATAACTTAATATGACGTTTTTTAAGGTCATACCACATGACATTCAAATTTGGCAACTACATACCAGCTGTTTAAGATAATATTTAAGAGAGTTACAAACCTGCTTGCTGCTTCCACGGGTCCTTGGCAAACTGGTATATGATGCCACTTTTTGTTTTTGAATTGGTTTGAAAATAAAAGCCCCAACGTGGTCGTTTCTTGATGGTTGCTCCACATGATCTTTCATAAAATGGAGATCATCGGACAAAGTTTGCTTGTATAGTATGATAGAAATAAAATTACAAATGCTTTGAAATTTTGTATAGGACTACTAAACACTTTGGAAATCATGCCAAATAGGGCAGAAATTAAAAATAAGTAGATTTAGAGTTTCCAAAACAGCAGCCATGGTCGTACGGTTGCACCACATGATATTTTGACACATTAGATAGCCAAAATTATTTATTAAACCGTTAACCGTTAACTTTTTTAACCGAAAAAAATTACAGTTGGACAGAAAATGCCATTGACCCATAATATACACTGCTCAAAAAAGGCAACACTAAAATAAAACATCCTAGATTTAAAGGAATTAAATATTCCAGTTGAAAATCTTTATTCATTACATAGTGGAATGTGTTTAGAACAAAATAAAATAATAAATGTCAATGAAAATGATTATCCCATGGAGGTCTGGATTTGGAATCATACTCAGAATCAAAGTGGAAAATCAAATTACAGGCTGATCCAACTTCAGTAGAAATTCCTCAAGACAAGTTAAAATGAGGCTTAGTAGTGTGTGTGGCCTCCAC
>JAUZST010013286.1:0-11091 GCA_034779995.1 Parotocinclus haroldoi
TTGTTTTGTTAATAAAAATATTGGAATTAAATTCATCCTGGATTTGTTTCAAGTAGTCTCATGGCAAAGGAAAAAAACTCGAGATGCATCGATAATCGTTGCCCTCTGAATCGTACCCGAATCGTGAGATTCCCACCCTTAATATAGAGACACAGACACACAGTGATAATATAGTGACTGCTGATTGGTTACATTGCCTTAATTTGGTAATAATATTACATTAGAAGATAATATATTAATGATTTTAGGCTATATTTCGCAAAACCTAAAATGAAATATAATATTTCTTATTAGTTACATTTTATCACGTATAAATACTGTAAAGTGAATTACAAATTAATTATTTTTATAATAACTTTTTATTCCTGTATGTATGTATATATACACACACACACACACACACACACACACTACAGCACTACACAGTAATGACCCGACCCAACCCAGTATACAATTGTACAGGGTAAGTGAAAAGACACAGGTCCCCCTTTTATTTATCTAAATACTCCAGTAAGTAATGGGTGAGGAGACCTATCTTTTAGGCCAGTGTATGGCCACCATCTTAAAAGCAGCCATATTGGATGAAGGACACGTTTTTCCAATGGGAAGGTAGTAATGTAACAAAAAAAAGACCAGAACTGTCAGAAATTGATTAACCAAAATGGATGTTTGTCACAGGTAACTGAAGATGGAATTGCCATTTTTTATGTATGGGGAACACAGCTGCCATGTCATAGCTGCAGACTTCAACAACCGACACGGAAAGGCCACCAATTTCACACAGCACTGTTGCATCCCTCATAACCAAATTCAGAGAATGTCAGGAATTCAGGAATGTGGACAACAAGCAATGTATTAGTGGTTCAAAGACCGCTACTGAGGTTTCTACTAAGAAACCTCAACAATGGTTGTGGCATCCTTGGAAAATGAAAAAGTCCACGACAGCATGTCCTGTATCTTTCGACTCGCCCTGTACGGTGCCGTCTCCAGTAACAGAACCACTGCTTGAGTCAGTATATTACTGGGATGACTTGGAAGATTTGTCAAATCTGATCCTATACTAATGTACTAAAGGACAGTGTGATTCTGAAACCAAAACTCTGGCCTATCAGTGCCCCTCTAATGAAAACCAGTCACAGCATTACAGTTTAATGCATCACAGAGCTCAGTAATTAATTACCTGATTAAATCAGGTGTAAGAAAGCAGGACAAATACTAAAATGTGGACCACTTTGGTCTTTTTTAATTACTTTGAAGCTTAACACACTAAGCAATAAGTTCACAGTCAGATACGTTTTACTAAAAAGTTTCAAAAGACTTACATAAGACAGTTCAATAAAACGTTCTTTTCTATTCAGAGCACTCCTAATGAAAATCATTTTATGAATGCTGCATTTCTGGCTTTTGCATTGTCTTAATCCAGTACACAGCACTTTGCTAAACGTGAAACCATCAGGAGTGCCGAGTGCGTGCTTGGTACATTTGACGTCAAACATAACGTAAGTGTTCCGTTGTGCAGGCCAAAAGATTCCACTCCAATTTCAAACTCGATAAACAATTAAAAACCACATCATAAGCAGATTTTCTCCCCCTCTCTCTCAATCTATGCAAATTAGACATCCTTTTAGCGCTACCAAACAACAAAGTCAAAGACAAATTAAAGTCCGCAGCCTCTGATGATCAAAGACACTCGGCGCAATCACTTTTTTTGAAGAAAGCACAGGAATAATTTCGGTATCTTCAAGCTGAGCCAGGCGCACTTGGCTTTATTTCCCCTGTAAATTTCACCTCGAGTGCGGCACTTAAACGTTATGGTGCTTTAATGATAAAAGCAGTCATAATAAGGCTGTAGAGTAATGTGAGGAAGTGGAGGCATTATCTTGCATTCCGGTCACACGTCAGACACCTTAGCGCATTGCCTGTTGTTAATTGTGTGCCACCTCAGGATTAAAACTAACAACTGCTATAGAGTCAACAGCCAAGGAACTGGAAAATAAGGGGTTTTTTTTTTTACCTACACCGCAGTAAGTCAGCCAAATGTTTATCATTTGCACCCCGTGACGTAATAATGAAAGCATATTAACAATAGATCATCTCGAGTGCAAAAGTGCATTTAACATATAACATGCATTTTCTTACTCAAACCTAATAGCATAATCAAATAGAAATAGGACGAGAACTGCAATTTGCAGCAGGTTTTCAACAGGCATCCATGGTTATTTGCAACAGAAGCAAAGTTACTTAAGATTAGAAAGAAAGAAAAAGTCAATCGAGAGCGATAAATTAACTTAATTCATTTCTTTGGTGTGGGAGGAAACCAGAGCATGCCGGGTAAAACCATGTGGATGAGGAGGACATGCAGTTTTTTAGGCCAGGATCAAATCTGGAGCTGTGAAGCGACTCGTTAACTACATGCAGCACCACGATTCAGTTCTGTATTTTATACTTAATAAGGCCATTATCATTGCAGCAAAGACCCTGAGAACAGACTGGATGGTCCTTTTCATCTTTGGTCTAGAGAGCAGGGTGTCCATTATGAATCAATATTCTAGGTTGTTTTTGAATACAAATCTGTCATGGTATGGGGTTGTGACAGTGCTCTTGGCAAAGGTCATTTTCAGTTCTGTGATGGCAGCATTGATGCAGAAAAGTACATTAAGATTTTAGACCAACATTAATTCCTTCAGGAAGAAGTTGTGTTTAAGGGATACTGAAAAGAAGGAAAACAAAAATAAAAAATAAGGAGTGAAAAAGAATTAATGAAATAAATAGAACACTTTGATGGACCGGGGAAGAGGTGATTCTCACCTTGCAATCCTGACTTTAATTAAACTAATGCATCTAGTGCATTTCTAGTTATTTCTTTTCATTGCAAGGGACTAAAGTTTTAGTTATTGTAAAAAAAATAAAAATAAAAAAAAAAATTAAGTGTGAATGTTTTTTTGTCAAATGTAAAATCAGTAATTGTGAGAAAATCAAATTGTAAGCAGAATGAATCATTACACCCCAACAGGATTATGTGCATTGTTGTTGGAAATGGTACCCTGTACCATTTTATTTCCGTTGCCATTGTTAAAATTATAACAAATTGATTGTTTATTAATGTTATTTATATTCAAATAGACCGTTCTTCATCCGACATCCTTCAAGTTAAGATGTGTTTGAATTTCAAGGTTCCACTGTACCAGTATTATGCTGGATTTCCCCACACGTCAAGATTATGGACAATGTTGTTTAGATTCATGACATACAATCCCAATTAAGTTTTCAATTCAGGTTTGAAATATGGAGAAGTTCAAAGCAGGGTGTATGTTCCTTGGAAATTATTGTCTTGAATATGATCTAGCCATTTAGAACATGCATTTTTACATAATCACTGTAATACAAGTGGTTTTTCTCCTCCTTGTTCTGAAAGTAACAGGACTCTCTTAGGCAGCACACAGTTCTGAGGACAAACAGCACTGCAGCGTTTAAAACTCTGAACACATCGTTCGCTTGCCTTTCATCTGGCTGACATTTCAAAATTAAAGCTATACATACGCGCACACACACTGACCTCAACCGAAGCAATGAAACCTAATGCACTCTAGTCGCTGTATCTTAATTTAATCTGCACCGAGTGCACACCCACACAACCAATAAGCACCAACACAAGCTTTCTGCATCACTATAATCTTATACTCACTTAGGTCACACATTGGCTTAAATAAGACAAGCCATTTGACATGGCATTAAACAATGATGGACGTAACACGAGTTCAATTCCTTTCACACATTTCCATTTACAAAAATGTCTCTCAAAATGTCTGCATGATAAAAAATTACTGATGCTCATTACTACAGACTCAGGTAATTACATGCATTGATCTGTAATATAGCAAATTGAACACAAAATTAGAAAATCACTATGCCCTGCCATACACATTACAAAAAAAAAAGAAACTGATGAATCTCTGGATTTATTTCTTTAATTAACATTTGGTTGGCGTCAACGGACATTTTGGCACGGCAGAAACAAGGTTGCATCGATACTAGTCACACATTCATATGAGCCAATTTTAAAAAGAGCAGTGAATCTCAAAACGGGGAGGTAAGTGGGGTAACCCTGAGTAAACCCACATGCCCACGAGGGGCACAAACTCCTCACAGGCACAGTGTGAGACAGGATCGAAAAAGCAATCTCTGGAGTTGTGTGGCAACTGCCCTCACCACTTGTGCAACTTGTCCGCCCAATAAATCTATGATTATATTACAGATTCAATATAACCAATTTATATATATTTAATATATTACAATTTCTGTTTATGTACATATCCAAAAGATGTGTTGGAATTACAGTACTGTGTAAGAGGAAATAGTAATTTTCCTATATAAATAGGAAATATTTTTTAAAGCATATGCAAATGTTTATGTTAAAAGATGCACACCCATGAGCTATATTTCATTTTGTTATAGTCAGAAAGTGAGGAACATTTTATGAAAATGAAACGTCATACAATTTTTTCTAAGAACTGTAACATTACTATCCTCGTATAATACGAGTGACAAGCTCCGAAGCTTGTTTAAAAAATTAAGCATTGGTTTTAAATCGGTGTACTGACCACCTGATTCGTTTCCTCCATTAACGTGACTAGTGGCACCTGAAGCTTTGATCGCAAACCGACTCATGACAAGCACAAGCGCGCAAACCCATGGAGGGTTTCAACCGGTTTCGACTGGTTATCGCTTAAATAAAATAAATAAATATGACTGAGTTGTCATTTGAGCTGTGATGGAACAAACGGTTTCTAAACAAAGACATGGTTCATTTCACAAGCACACCGCCCACGCAAATAAAATGTCCAGCCCTTCTGTCACAAGCACGTTCCATAACATTAACATCAATACAGCAATCTTTCAGGCGGCAGGATGGTGCAGTGGTTAGCACTGTCACCTCACAAGTCCATGATCCCCAGTTCAGTCATGACCCTGAGCTTCACCTATGTGCATCTTCTCTCTGTGGCTGCGTTTTATATTATACTACGTCACAGGTGGAGGGTTGGTGGCTGGTTTCACTTAGATATTTGACAGACATTATATAGAGAAAATCAAAACAAAAGACGTTTTATGATGACTTTAGTACATTAATGTAACATCATCTAGGGCACAATGCTCTAATGGTTTTGACCAGGAGATTCGACCACTTTTCTGATCCAGTTTATAGAAGCTTCACTGCTTCGGAATGCTCCATTTTGCATTCATTAGTACTAGTATCGGCAAGTACGCAAATACATACAAGTACCTATATCGGTGTATCTTTAAAAATTTGTAAGCAGTATTAAAAATACTATAGAAGCAAGTATCTAGTGTAAGCTCCCATTATACTTAGCAAAAGCTGCATTTGGCAGCTTGGGGGTGTAGTAAAAAACACCGTCCATATTTGCTCTGATCACTCATTCTGACACTCACCTTTACTCTCCTCATACTGCAGTCAAAAAATATCTATCTCCGTTAATTCACCCCTTATTTAGAACTCGAATTTATGGCAGGTCAGCAATAAGTCTGCTTTAATAACCAGTGATTTCATTTCTGGAGAACTCCTAGAATACTTTGGCTGGCATCCATCACAGGGTTTAGCAGGGGGCGCTGTTGCATAAAGCCCCTCCATCTTCAGACATGACAGTGTCTGGGTGAGTCTAGTCTCAAAATCGAGCTAGTAAATGGCCACAGAGTGCCCTGTATTGATTCCTCCTCTGTTAAAGCTGGATATGTGTTCTGCTGGATCTCCAGCCTTAAAGCATGTGTATATCTGTGTAAGCAGAAATACATAAGCAGGTAACATGCAGGAAGTGTGTTTGAAGGATGTGCTCCGTGATTGCAGTCAGTGCAAGCAAGCAGACTAGAGGGCGGTGAATTGCATCATGTTTTACCTTTGATTACTTGTGATTGGAAACCAAAAATCATTTTGAATTTAATCTAATTAATCAAAAATGCAGTGTCAATCAGCTTCTGTCTGCAAGCTGTTATCGTTGGTTTAATTCATTTGTACATATATAATTTAGGCTGCCCAAGGAGGTTGGGTCTCTTTATGAGTCTTGGCCTTGCCAAGGTTTCTTCGTTACAACTTTACGGGAGTTTTTTCATCCCTAGGTTTGCTCAATTTGGACTTAGGTTGGGTTTAGATAATACAAAGTAACAGAACATTGTGAAGCTGCTTTTATACAATGCTCCATTGTAAAAGCTCTACAGATATAAATCTGACTTTCACCAATCAACTGGAGTTCACCTGAAGGTTGGTTGCCATTCAGCACCGCAGTCATGTATGCCCATTATGCAAATATTTGATTTTCGGAGGGCTTCATGCAAGGCTGTCAATACACTTCTGTACACCTAAGCTCCGCTTTCTGCATTGCTACACAAATTACCTATTTTTTTGCCAAACAGAACGAAACTGTCCACTATCCATTTTCCAAACTATGGCTCCATTTCTGGGTTTGTGCAAACCATACATAAACATGATACAAACCTGAATTGTCCTTATTTGAAACAAATACATTCAGATACGTTATCGATACAATATAATATATCGATATGATATAATTATTTTTTCTTTATTGGAATAGTTTCTTAATTTGAATGCAACCAGAAAACACAGGAAATCTGTATGCGGTGTTAAAAATGAAACAAACAGTTTCTTTAGGCTACAGTGGCATGTAATTAAATGTGACCCGCTAGGGGTGGGGGGAAAATTCTAGGCAATCATTGGCTGTTGGAGTTAAGCCTTGCTACGTCAGTGACAGAACGCAACTCTTTTACCCCAATTGGAAAAAAGTCAGGAATAAATACGGGGAAGCTTTGTGTTTATGTTTTCTCATATCAGCTAGTTTTAACTATTATGCCTTTCAATAATGAGGCTTCGAGTCAGACTGATAAACCTTTTGAAGCGAAAGCGAGACAGCAAGGCGCAACGGAGAAAAGGCGCAAAGAAAGGGAAAACGGATACTTCTAGAATATTAAACTCAACATAGACGATTACAAACAGAAATTCTGTTTACAAACTGGTTTTTATTACAAAATGTACATTTTTGGTTACGGGTTTTTTGGTTCTTAAACCTTGATGCCATAGATTTGTTTTATGTAGTCGCATGGTGAACAAGAAAAAAAAAAATCTATGACCCGCCCTTACACTTGAGCAATAGCAGCATTTGGCAAATTCATCAGAATGCCATGTTGACCCTTCTAGAAGCCTGATCCAAAAAAGTTCATCAGCAGCAGCCGTTTTTAAGGGTAGCACCCAAGAAACCACATTTTCATAGTGAGGGCAGGGTGAAATGCATAAAGATGCTAAAGCTCAAAAAAGACTGCAATGAAGATCAGCGAAAAAGCTGTGTGAAATGTTTAGGTCCAGTTGTCGACAACGTGTTATAATACACTGCTTACAAAAATATGGGGATACCATAATTTTCATCATGGGGTATTTCATTTTGAAGTTTCGCCTAATTTTGTGTGCATGTTAAACTTTTTAATTAACAATATATTGTCATTCCGACCGCTTACCCAGACCTAAAATCCCCATTACACACTTAGATCAACTTCTAATTTGTAGCTTGTACTCTACATGTAGTAGCCACTGGTCCCCATTTTATTACAAACTTTCCTGCTTTGAGTGATTGAAAGTCGGAGGAGAGAGCAGGATTGGGTATGAGATTATGAGCACCTCCACATAAACGAATAACACACTGGCAGCACCATTAAGCAGCCTTCAGCATGAGAGAGAAAAAGAGAGATACTTACAGGTTACACTGGTCTCCTTTAATTCCCTTGGTGGTGCAGAAGCATTTCCCTGTCAGCACTTGGCACACATTGGCATGGCCATTACACTTACAAGCTAGAATGTGAGACAGAAGGAGCAACAGAAAAAATAATTAGTTTAGATTAACATGTAGCACCTTTGCAATTACATTAATTAAAGCCCTGGAGAGCTGACTTTTCAGTACGGGAAATGCAAAAGCTGAAGATGAGTCACCAGTCTGCTTCACCATCCGAGACCTGCAGAACTACCTAACACCATGAGATATAATTATACTTGAGAGGCAATGTGTGTAATTAGTCACAAAGTAAGTTTGACAGTTTTTCAAAAGCACTGTATAATGTTTGTTTTTGTTTTTCTCCGTGCTTTAACGCCACAGTTTTCTGGGCAGAGATGAGGAGGCTATGGAACCTATACCCAGAGAACATAAGCAATAGGTCTAAGTGCACCCTGGACAAGATGCCAGTCCATCGCAGAACTGAAAAGGGAGAGTAGTTGCGACACCAGGGGATGGTCCCTCAATCAGCCTATTCTCTTTCAGGCTAAGCCAGTTGTTTATGTACATGATGCTCAACCTGGTCTAAAGGCACCACTGCAACTTAAACTAGGGTTGCTCTGTTGGGAAAGCTTGGGTCAGCACCAATTACAGTTGTAATATTACTTTGCTCTTAGTCTCCTGGTTCACCTTCACTAGTCCTAGTCAGGGTTTGGGATGTGGAGGTTGTTACTCATTGAGTGCAGGTGGAAGTGCACACTGAAGCCTTTATTGCAGGGCATGGAAGGGGAACAATGCAACATCCACCAATCCAGTTGAAAAATGGTAAATCATATCTGTCCAGAGGAAACCCATCAGGCTCGACCCAAGGTCTACATGGCTGTTGGCTAGTACACTGCCGCTGTGATACCCGAGCACCCTGGCAATCTTTTTTTGTTTCTATAATCTGAATCACAGGCACAGACTATGAGGGAACATTATGTATACAAATGATTATGAACGAGAGAAGGAGCTAGGAACAATCTGTTCTCAGGTTCGCTCACCTCTGCCAAAAATGTAAAGGTTAAAAAATTCTGAGAATAAAACAGGTTCTTCAGCAATTTTCACTCTGAGCTATTAAGTTAAACACGATAACACGATAAACATAAAGCATTACATATGACGTGTGTAGGCACTAACGCATACAATCAAAGGGACCGCCGTCTGTGTATTAGTCTTAAACATGACAGGAACAACACGGCGCATTTAGGATTAGTCACATTTTCCCATTCCTCTGGTCTCAACCTAGTAATACTAAAAATGTCTTTTAGCTATGAGAAACTGAATTCATCTTTTGACAAGCATGTCAAATTGTCGTGCCTTGACCTTTCATCTGAAATCCATTTCAGTCTATTCTACATCAGCGGACTATAATTTTCTCTTCCCCCCCTTCTTCAACAGCATCTGCCACATTGTCTGCCACATTGTCTACCACGGCGGAAAGCCATTCAAAGCCATTCAAAATAATCAGAACTATAACAAACGGTAGCATTCAGACATTCAGGGTATTATCTTACTTACATCATCCTTCTCATTTTCCAAACTTTTGTTCTAAAATGGCTGTTTTTAAACGCCTTTGTGATTTCTCAATGGAATATACATTCCCTGGCAACTTTATGAGGCAGACCAGTTCAACTGCTTGTTAACTCAAAAATATGACCAACCAATCACATGGCAGCTTATGTTTGTTTTGTTTATTTAACGTCGCCATCGGCATCAGTGGCCAAGGTTAGATCTGTTCACAAGTTCATCTCAAGACTAGTCATATGTACATAGACACAAGTCAATGCTAATTTAGAGTAATCAATTAAGCTAACGTGCATGTCTTTGGAGTGTGCGAGGAAACCGGAGTACCCGGAGTAAACCCACACAGACACGAGAAGGACATGTAGACTCCGTATAGAAAGGACCCAGGCTGCTCCACTCGCATGGCAGCAATGTAAAGCATTTACGAATGCAGAATGATCATGCTGGTTCAAATTTCCAAAAAGGCAACAGTAACTCAGATGGCATTACAACCAAGGTATGGAGAAGAGGATATCTCAAAGCAAAACACATTGAACCTTGATGCACATGGGCTACAACAGCAGAAGACTACACAGGTGCCACTCCAGGCAACTGTGGCTACATTTTGCAAGCTCAAATCACCTCAAATTGGTTTTTGAACGTAACCAGGAGCACACACTATTCAAACGGATTGATCCCAATCCAATAGAGTACATATGGGACGATGGATGTAGAGAATAGCATCATGGCCAAGAGACACTCTACTTATCTTTACTAAGTGTGGAGCTGGATTTATACATCGTGACATTGATATCGTAACGTGCAAAATTTAATGATGTGCATTGTTTAAATATCACTGGTGTTCATTTAATGCGCATTCACATGTCATATACTGCATACCTTCCATTCTACAGCCCCAATTCCAATGAAGGTGGGACATTGCGTAAAACGTACATAAAAACAGAATAGGATGATTTGCTAATTATTTTGAATTGAATACACTACAAAGGCAAGATATTTAATGTTCAAACGTAATTGTTTTTTTGGCAAATGTTTACTCATTTGGAATTTGATGCCCGCAACATGTTCCCAAAAGAGTTGGGACAGGGGCTACGAAAGGATGGGAAAGTTGAGGTACTCCCAACTTGAGTGTCAAGATTGAGCCTTTCAGTGATGTTTGTGATGTGAGTTTATTCCCAGTTATTCACAAGCAAGGATGGGGTGGGGTGAGGTTCACCACTTTGTGAACAACTGCGTGAGCAAATAGTCCAGAAGTTTAAGAACAATATTTCTCATTGTGCAATTGCAAGGAACTGAGGGATTTCATCATCTACAGTCCATAATATCATCAAAAAAAAGTATCTGCAAGTAAGCGTCAAGGCCGAAGCAATCATTGATGACGGTGACTTTCGATACCTCTGCATTAAAAACTAACATCATTTTGTAATGGGTAAAACCACATGGGCTCAGGAACACTTCATAAAACCCCTGTCAGTGAGCACAGTTCGTCGCTCCATCTACAAGTACAAACTCTACCACGCAAAGCAAAAGTCATATCAACAACACCTAGAAATCCCACAGACTTCTCTGGGCCCGAGCTCAACTGAGATGGACTGACGCAAAGTAGAAAAGTGTCCTGTGGTCTGACGAGTTTATGGTTTTATTATTTATCAATTTGAGACACAATTTGGGTTGGAGTACATGCATTTCCTCCACACTTAACTCTTCTCGTGAGCACAGATAATGGTCGATGCCGATTCTC
>JAUZST010013287.1:0-11091 GCA_034779995.1 Parotocinclus haroldoi
TTCAACCTTTGCACCTTCCTCTTAACCTCCTGCCGTTTTCTCTTATACATCTCCCAGTCATTTGCACTCCTTCCTTGTAAGTATCGTCCAAATGCCTCTCTTTTCTCTTTCACTATGTTTGCAATAAATCAATTAGTGATAAATCGTGACTTTCCTTTCCTTGGAATTGGGGAGTCTGTGACAATATGGCAAAAATACACAAATTAATACTCAAAACCTTATGTAAACAATGGAAATAACATACCAAATATTACTCAAAAAGTTATTCAAATTATAAAAATGATATACAGTACCCTAAGAAAATAAAAGACAACTATCTGCACCCTATTCTTGCACCAACTCATCAGCCATCAGTGCTGCATGACTGCCAACCATGATACCAGGCCCCTGATCTTCCAACTCCTGAACACTGGACTCCACCTCAGCCTCTAATGCTGCCTTAGCTTTTGACACCAATGTACTAAGCCCTGGATATGCACTGCCTGAATTAACAAAACAGTACAGTACATGTACATGCAAGTCAGTTTAAGTGTTTCTTTCAATTGACACCACACGACAATCTACACCCCATTTTCAGAAGTTCTTTCATTCAATACCACACTAATATTTTTCATATTTTCACACGACATGAACAGAAACACTGATATGTTAAACTCACCTGGAGGAGCAGAAGATTACCTGTAGTGTCCAAGATTAACCACTGCTTGTTTGAAATAATGATACTGAACAGCCTCTAATGAGTAAATTTGAGCTGTTTCATCCTCTCAACCATATCCATGTCAGGATCAGTCATGGGAGCAACACATGACTAGTTTGGCGTGATGCAGAAACTCCACCGGTTTGGTCCATTCTTTCCATGGATGACATTCACCTTCAATGTTCTCCCCCTCCTCCTGACATCTCATTGTCTCTAAGATTTCAGTAGGTGACATGTCTTCCTCCATCTGTCCAGATCTTCCACATTATCCTCATCCACTTCCTGGAAGCCTGGATTGTGTCTCACTAAATGACTTTATTCAATAAGGTTCCTAACATCCTTTGTCTTCTCCAAGCCCTCAACATCATGCACCACTTCATGCTACAGAAGACACCACAAACATGTCTTTACACTTTGGATGCTGTATGAGAACAGATGCAATGAGCAGCATGGTATGTGCAGCTTAGGATGGGCGAACTGAGCGGTCAGCTGGGCTTACGCTTGTACAGCAATGGCGAGCGATAATCAACAAAATGGGAATAATTTGGGTAAGCATGATGTATCAGAATCAGATCATACTATATTGTGACCCATGTTTATAAGCAAAGGTTTGCCTTAATATTCCATACACACAGTAGGATGAATACTTGTTCAAGGGTGAGAAGAGGCAGGTTGCTAAAAATTATCCAAGACATCTGGATACTGAAATTAATCTAATTTACTGTACTGTAATTTCTTGAATAAGCCATTACTGATCTCATGGATCACACAGGAAATAAGATAGTATTTGAGATCCTGGAGAACAGGACTAGT
The DNA here is from genome assembly GCA_034779995.1 of Parotocinclus haroldoi. Classification (NCBI taxonomy): domain Eukaryota; kingdom Metazoa; phylum Chordata; class Actinopteri; order Siluriformes; family Loricariidae; genus Parotocinclus; species Parotocinclus haroldoi. The sequence continues at coordinate 1,511 of JAUZST010013287.1, forward strand.
TTTTGAACCTAATTCAGCTTTCAAACATCCCTTGAATGACAACACTCTCATGACTATGCCATCTCCGTAAAGAAAATTCTGGAAACCAACTGCTACAGTATTTATAACTTTTTCCACTGATTACAATGAGGTTCAGTGATTTAATAAGGTAACTAACAATAAAGATATATCTGAACAATCAACATTACACAGTAATATTAAAGACAGAGCAAAAGCAGCTTCATATATTGCCAGCAGTCTGTATAGCGACTTCGGCTTACAGCCAGGCGTTGCTGGGCTCTGCCTGCAAGAGGTTTCACTGCAATGAAAATTTACCTTCAGCAAGGCTGTATCAACGGGAGTACAGTCTCATCAGAGAACTTATCACTCAAAAGGAGTCCACATTTCCCTGCTACTGAAAGTAGTGTAACCCTGGACTGCAGGAGCCTTTAAAAGAGGTCCTGGGTGAAATAAGAACTCTTATTAGAGAAACTGGTCCTTGGGTAATTCTTTCTTCTTCTTTCTTTCATCCTTATTTGCCATTTCCCATGGTAGCGAGGTAGCACCATGAACAAAGAAAAGGCTTCATGCGCTCTCATCCATTCTCTAACTGTCATGTGATGCACTGAAGCCATAGCCATCCTATCCACATCAGGCCCCACAGACCTATATGTGGTTCCTCCCTGCTGCTTCATATTCCTTGGTTCAGTCCATTAACATCACATCATCCCCTGTATATAATATTGCTCCAGTTCACTCTATCTAATGCAGGCCTTTCACTCTTCTGCATGTTCATGCCCTGAGCACTCAAAATTTTATTCACTCCATCCTTCCATTGATCCCCCTTCTCCTTGTCACCTACAGTTCTTCCACATATATCCTCTTTCTCAACCTCTCCTCACTCATCTTCTCTGTATGTCCAAACCATTTCAGTACACTCTTTTCCACTATCTCAACCATATTCTTATTTTCATATCTCTGTTACTTTATCATTACTTATTCTACTCATATCACAACATATAGTGTCCTCAAACATTTCATTTTGAACACATTCATCCTCTTTTGTAACTTCTTATCTATAGCCTATGTTTCACATCCATACAACACCACCGGGACAACTACACCTTCAAGCACACCCATTTTCAACCTCCTACTTAGTAACCTCTTTTTCAACACATTCCTCTATGTTCTTAGACACTTTGTCCCCTTACCTACCCTATGACTCACCTTGGCTTCCATAACTCCATTTGCTGTCATGTCCACTTTCAGGTATCTAAAATGCTTCTCTTCCACCAACTTTTCTCCATTCAGACTCACACCTTAACTAACTTGACCCTTTGCATGCTAAACCTAATAACCTTGATTTTATTCTCATTAATAATTTTACTTTTCTCCTCTGACTCATTCCCGTACTCAGACACCATCTTCTGCAGTTCCCACTTGAATCTGCTTACAGTGCTGTCATAAGGGAACAAGAACCGACGCTTTCCAGGCCCCTCATATGCATACTGCATACAAGCCCATCTCTCCAAAAAGCCTTGCACTTTTCTCCTTCATCATCCCATCCATAAACAAATTAAACTCCCATGGTGATATCACACAACCCTGATGCAGACCCATCTTCACTTGGAACCACTCATCCTCCTTTCTGCCTACTCACACACATGCCTTACTCTTGATAAAATTCCTCACTGCCTGTGACAGCTTTCCTCCCACACCATATATTTAAAAACCTTCTACAAAGCATCTTTATCAACCAAATCATATTCTTTCTGCAGATGTACAAATTCCACATGAAAATGCTTGTTTTTCTCTTAAGTGTTTCTCGCGCACATTCTTCAAAGCGAGCACCTGATCTACACATATCAACCACTCCTGAAACCATGCTGTTCTTCCCAGTCTCATGCTCTGTGCATGCCACCTCTCAATCACTATTTTTCCAAACAACTTAACAGGTTCACTAAAAATACGTTTAGCGCTGTAATTTGAACTTTCAACTTTGTCCCCTTTGCCTTTATACAATATTTCCCTGATCTGACGAGGACAAAAAAAGATCATGAGTGGTAGCAGCTGTAGATATATCACCATGCAAATATGCAACAATTTCCAAACAAAAACCCCTAAATGTCTAAAAAGAAGCTTCATATTTCTCAGTGTAAGTGAAGAAAAGTAATCATCATATTTCTATAATAAAGAGAGTAATCATCCAATAACACATCCACAATTCTCCATATATGAACCAATGTGTACATCTATAATTCTGCATTAATAAACCAATGAGTCTGCTTCATTAAAAAAAATTTGACAAAAATCAAATGCATACAATATTGTCCATGAGTTACATTCATGACTGCTCTGATCTGTAATGAAATATAACCAAGTGGTCTTTACAGCTTCTGTGAAAACCTGTAATGTGGTTCATCTACAAAATTAGCTGGGGAATGGTTAATTCTTAAACAACAGGCACAGTCTTGATAGATTAGCATTCAAGAGTAACAGAAAATACACAAAAAACGTATAGTATTAACTTTGTATTGACCCTGTCCACTGCTAAGTGAGCATCCAATGGGGATGTAAATGATGTGGAAATGACACTCTTTTCTCTACTGAGTTTGCTTTCTTTCTGTACTCTTATTTGATACATAGGCAAAGAATATGCAGTAGATAACATGAATAGAAATACTAAATCTTTTAAACTAAGATTTAGTATGACAGATTGGCTGGCAAGTGTGAGGAAGATGCTGAAAGATATGTTTCTTTCTTTATACTGAACACTCTACTCTTACTTCATACACACTCTTATTTCTTACACAAGCTCAGCAGTAACGGTGAATACAAATGAATATATGTAGAAATATTACATCTTTCAAACTACATATAAGAGTGAGGAGATTGAGTAGCTGGCAGTGATGAGGAGGATATTGGAGGTATTTTTTTCTTTGGAAATATTCTAGCTCTTAACCTATCATCTGTTACCCACATCCTCCATTAATCCAAGACTACATAAAAAAAAATTGTGCAACCTTAGTGTAATTACTTCTGTAAGTTCACCGAGATAGCCTTCCTCTTCTTTTAACCTAATACAGCTAAAATCACAGTCATTTTCATTTTCACATTTCTTGCAGTATTCTTCTTCCCTTTCCTCACCAACTAGAGCATATCATGACCGTCATTCTTAATAACTTACATCATCAAACAAACTATGTACATTTCATGGATTCATTGAAAACACAGGGCATTCTGGTGGTTGGCCAAAGTCTTATAATGGTGTCTGTAAGGGTACTGAGGTTAGCAGGATCTTTTTCCGTGTCTTCCTTGCAATGGAAGGCCTTTAGAGGATAATAATAGTACAGTAAATCAGCTGAAGTTTTAAAAAAGAGGCAGGCACCAACAGCATATCAATTATTGTTACTGTTGTTTTTGAAATGACAGCACATTAATTCTTGTTGCTGTTGTTTTCTAAGAGCACAACTGTTGTTGGTATGAATGGTAATAAGGGTACACATGAGAATGGAGCATTTCTACAGTGGTGCCAGTTTTTGGTACCAAATTCAACAGCAATAACTGAACTGTAATGAGCTGCATTTTCCATTTCTAGGAAGACCTGTCAGGGCATTCTCTATGAAAGGAAGAAAAAAACTTCCTGGAGATTTAAACATGCAATTTAAATTGTATGCTGAGTCTAAAATACTGAACTATAATAAAAAAGTAAAATAGATATAGTTTTGGCATCTTACCTTTCATCTGTTTAGGTGGTGGCTTGACAGAGGTTGTGGCATGAATTGACAATCCTTCAAAGAGCAAAACTTTGGATGCAGACCTACGAGACTGTTCAAGGCGAAATCCAAATTTTTCCTCAGCTTCAGTATCTTCACCAAAAATTTCCAAGGATCTGCAGCAGATGAATTTGAATTGTATTTTCAACAGCAATACTGTTTTAAAATTTGGGGTTAACCTCAGTAGTTGAAATTACATCCATCATGCATACAGTTTCAATCTTTATTTCCACCTCACTATACATTGCACCTCTTCTGATTACCTTCACCACAAGGGAAAACCTCATTTTTCACCATTTTTGGCTGATCTTTATTATGGTACACTAATAAAGCATCTTATATTCATGGGTGGGCTAGAAAAAATGAAGGACCTGTTCAAATCTAATAACTCAACAAGTTTCCAAGATGAAACACTCTAACCTTTATCAGGATTTCCTATTTTAACTAATTTCCTACACGAAAGACTAACTCAGCAATATATTTCTCTCAATTCTTTGTCTCCTAATCCCTTAACCCTTTTTGGGAGCACAGTCCCATCAGATAACTTCTCAGTCCACAAAAGTCTACATTTCCTTATTCTTGGAAGAAGTGCAACCTTGGGCTGCAGGATCCTTTAGAAAGATCCTGGGTCCTTGGGTAATTATAAACAAATAAATATGACCCCAGAACCCCTTTCACATAGATGCAGCAGCTCAGGCAGCCTCAAGACTGCACTAAACTCAGTAACAAGGACAGGATGGACTCCTTTACAGCATAAAGTTCTTTGGCAAGAACTTGTTATGTCAACATTAATTATACAACCTCCCCAAAGGTGACTTTTCACTTGTGATGTAAGCTGAAGCAGGCAAAGTCTGGTAACACCTCCTATAGTCCAAGAACCAATATATATGTATATAATACAATAGAGTTGAATAATATCCCTTCAAATTCTGTAGCATTCTTCAGCATTTATTTATCTATTGATGCCAACTATCATTAACCATATTTCTGTATAAGTTCCTACTCTGCTAATTCTTTGTCTATGTATATAAGACAGTAGTCATGTACATATTTACAACAAAGAAAATCCTTTATATACTACTTCAGAACAGTGGATTGATGACTAACCAACAAAGTTTTGATTTTGCTTCGAAACTGTTAGCCATGAAGGGGATACTATGGGTAAACCTTTCCCAATGACAGGCAACAACTTGTATGTAGGTCGAATATTTGTTGTAACAAGTACAGTACACTCTTGAGGATACTCTACAGCTGTTCCTCCTGTAGATATAAGGAAGTACTATATTTAGTATAATGTAATGAGTAATTCTCAGTATCTGATTTTTAAGAACAAAATACAAAATTTTACACAAGCTTTAATCAAATAAATAATTTGCATTATTCTCAAGCAAATACTAAAAGTAAAGTGCAAGTAATCCTTTTCTACCACTCTCGGAAATCTAAATTGAGATGAGAAAAGTAAGGGTGTAAACAAATTAGGTAGCTCACTAGATAAATGGGGGAGAAAGCAAGGAGAGGAAGAAAAAGAAAAACAAGAAAAAAATAATAGCTTATGACTGTGGTGAAACTAACATGTACCAAACAATTTAATGGGAATGCAGCATGAAAGCTATCAGTGCTTGTGCATTCTCCTATGATGACGCTCTTCCAGCAAACCCATAAATTACGGAGGTTAGTCTGAGCCACACTTCCTAAGGTGTTTCAAGTGGCTGATCCTCAAGTGACAGGACCAGCTGCAAGTGCGACAAATACAATCCTTTGTTAGTAAGTTTTAGCTACATCTCTGCTTCTTCTGCTTGTGCTTAGTTTAGAGCTGAGAACTTGTAATGGCAGTTCTCCTTGTCTCTTACCAGAGCCTACCATATGTTGCTGACAGTACTATAATAATTTAGGCATGTTTGCAGTAAATCTTGATTTGAAGCTTTGGGTGGCCTATTGGTCTCTTTAAATCAGCAATCTCATCACAAAAACATGATTTTCAGTACACATCCATTGTAAATTCTGTGTATCAGCCTGAGCTAGGTCAGGTGTATATTTGAGAAGCATTGGAATACTTGGAGTGGATAGCCTTATTAACGTTATTTGCATTTTTTATTTTGTCATGGCATGTGATAAAAAGAATGTGGAGTAAACAACGGAGAAGGAAGATGATAAGTTTATGCTCTTACAAACTGCAAGTGACAGGTCTAGTATATCACCATAGTCTTCTTGGTAGTGAGTTTGGCACTGCTCTAAAAGTTCTTTATGAGTTTGCCCAAGGTAGGTTTTACCTTCCCTACATGAACATTTAGCTCCTCAAATGACATGTAAACCACTGAGAATTTGAAAAGTGGAGTTTGTTGACTACCTTTAGAGGTACGTCGTTAACCCTCTCACTGTCGCAGTCCTACTATCCAATGTACATTTTATGTACGTGAGATTCTCAAATACTCTGAAAAAATATCTCCAAGCTTTGGCCAGTACAATTAACTAGATCAAAATTTTTTATATAAAATGATAAGCATCTCAACTTGGTCAAAAACTGCTTGTGTGTGCTCTTTTACTGAGCTACCAGTCACATGAGGTAAGCCAGGATATATCATAAGGCAAGCACTGAGATGAGTGTAATTTCAGGAAGTGTATTTGTCTAGAACAAATATGATTATTAAAGATTTTCATCATGAGTAACTAACATTTGCGAGTCTCACATCTTCACCAATTATTACGTATAAGACTTACACAGGTGTAAAACTTTCTCATGAGAAAATAGAATTGTGAAAAAAAAAAAAAGCAAGAGAGGGCCTCCAGGCATTTTCACATTGACTGACCACTGTAAGAAAATTTCCATTCAGTGTAATATGTGTTTGTTCTGGATGGTCACTGCCCCATCAAATGCCTTTAAAGAGCCAAAGTTAGCAGCAGTACGCCAAGGACCTTTTTGATCTTGTCATCAGCGATGGAAAAATTTTGTCAAAAGACATTTTGCATTACTTGGCATAGGTCTATTTCCTAATGACTTATCAATTGCCCAAACTGAGTTCCTCAAACAAATCTTGTGTTTGATTACATTTGCAGTTCAAGTTGGCTACAGGCTTTACCTCTATGGTAGATGAAATTTTTTCCAAATGAGAATCATATCAGTTATTGTTACAAATCCTCTTCTTGCCAGGGACCTCGTAAAGGCCATGCGTGTGTTTTACGACAAGTGAAAGTGGAGGAAATTGAAGGTAAAAACAAGTAAAAGTAAAGTAATAATGTGTGAAAGGAAATGGAGTGAAAGTATAGATTGTGTAAAAGTACAGAAAGTTAAAGAAAGTTTACTAAAGTGTGCTGTGGATATGGGGGGGGGGGGGGGAAAGAGTGGAAGAAGTGAGGGACTTTAAGTATGTGGAAGCTGTCTTGGGTAAGTGTGGTGTTATGGAAGGAGAGATATGGAAGTGAAGAGAGGATTAAGGGATAGGAAAGTCCTCCCAACCCTGACTTATACGTATAGCCGACGCATGGACAAGGAATGAGGCACATAGGTCAAGAATCCATGAAGTGGAAATGAGCTATTTGAGAAGAGCATGTGGTGTGAGTAGACGGAAAGAAGAAAGAAATGAAAGGGTGTATGAGAGATGTGGCATGGCAAGGAATGCAAAGTGATTGAACTGTGGATTGGAGAAATGGGTGAAAAGTAAGAATTTTTTAGGTTGTTTGGGTATGTTGAAAGAATGGAAGACTGGGAGTTTATAAGGTGTGTTTGATAGTACAATCAAAGGAGTTGATGTGAGTGATAGACCATCTGTGACATGGGAAATAGGGTAGAGGAATAGTGGAGAGAGAGAAACAGAGGAAGAATGCGTGGAATGGCGTATTATGGGAGGGAGTCACGCGAGCACCGGGATAAGTGGAGACTCTTTTGCCGTGGCCACCCCTCGATGGGAGTTCCTGTAGGAAATGGGTACGAGAGATCTTCATAGATAGATTGACGACATTTCGAAGTTATGCTCGAAGATATCTCTTACAACATATTTACTTCTCAATTAATTAATAATCAAGACTTTGTAGTGAAGAAAATGTAAAGTTATACAAAGAATATATTACAAAATAATGTGACAATCAATTTCATTGGTGATGAAAGCACACGCTTTAGGTATGATTTTACCTAGTGAGTGAGTTGAAGGTGTGGCAGATTTCTAGAAAAGGAATAACACCTCCAAAGATGAAATAAATGAATGAAATTTCCTCCAAGGCATCTTTAAAATTTGTAGAGTTTGTTGGGGTAATATTAGTTGTATTTTTAGTTGTAGCACCTGCAATTTTATCAAATTTAAGTTTTCATACAGTGGGCAGGGCTATGAAGTTAAGGGAAAATGATGGGTAAAAAATGATGAAAATAAAAATTTAACAGTTTAATTGATCAATTAATAATGTGTTGAAACATTGAAATAGTAAATGATGAGAAAGGATTCCACTGAAGTCGTAAAGAATCACCTGTCACTTGTTTGTTATCTCTAAAGCTGTATTTAAGTTATATGTCAGTATACAAGGCAAATTAAGCAGTAATAAAAGAAAATTTCTTACCTGTAAAGCATTGCAATAAATGCCTATTATCCTTTATCAGTTATGCATTCTATTTAATGCCATCATGGATCATAATGTTTGAATGCAACTGTGTCCGAGTTTTAGGAAACCTGTTGGATAAGCACGTGTCAACATTTATTCATGGCTCAAATCAAACTTTATGAGATATCTCAGATTATTATATTGTTATATATGAGGCATGCGAGTCAGCTTACATAGCCAGACAAACCCCAAAATTGAAAAAAAAATAATTCTTTGTTTTATATGAAAGATATTTACAATTAAGTTGGTGTATGTTTTTTTTTTATATTTGTACTATGTATTGAAGCCTTTAAATGTACATTTTTCTTAAATATACATAATAACAAAGTATTTCTCCAGAAATGTTGTGTTTACATGTTAAAATTGCATATTCTTTGATTACTACAATTTACAGTATCATTTCATTATTACCTAACTGCACATCTTGCTTATCCTTCATAACTGTACTAATAAAACTTAATATGAAAAAAGTAGTTTTGAAAGGGTAATACAGCAAACTTGGAAATTGATGTATCATTTCTTATAGTAGCAAGAAAGATTCGATATCAAGAAATTATGATAAAGAAATTATGATAAAAAACTTCTGAAAATTGAGATTTTTTCCAGATATTAATGGAAGGATGCTGGTAATTGGACTGAGTGTATCATACAGTCAGAGAAATGAATTTTACGCTATAAATATTTACACTTTAGGACAGCTCTTCTTTATGTTGCATATATTTTGTTGCTGTTTTTTCTTGTGTAGTGTCACCTTTAAATCCCCAACAGTGAATACAGATACAATGCTTATAAATTTATTATCAATGGAAATAACACCTTGAAAAATGAAATAAATGAATGAAATTTCCGCAAAGGCATCTTTAAAATCTGTAGAGTTTATTGGCGGTAATAATAGTTGTGTTTTTATTATAGCACCTGCAATTTTATCAAATTTAAGTTTTCATACATTGGGGAGGGCTATGAAGTCAAAGAAAAATGATGGGTAAAAAATGATGAAAATAAAAATTTGAGTTTAATTGATCCATTTACAGTATGTTGAAATGTGAAAATAATAAATGAAGAGAAAGGATGTCAATGAAGTTGTAAAGAATCACCTGTCACTTATTTGTTATCTCTAAAGCTGTATTTAATTTATATGTTAGTATACAAGGCAAGTTAAGGTGTAATAAAAGAAAATTTCTTACCTGTAAAGCATTGCAATAAATGCCTATTATCCTTTATCAGTTATGCATTCTATTT
>JAUZST010013288.1:0-11090 GCA_034779995.1 Parotocinclus haroldoi
TGTGTGTGTGTGTGTGTGTGTGTGTGTGTGTGTGTGTGTGTGTGTGTGTGTGTGTGTGTGTGTGTGCGCATGTGTGTTCAGTCCAGTCACTGATGAGTCTGTTCATACCAGACTCTGGTTGTCTCTGGTGTGCAATCATCCACAATGTTGGTTCTTTTGCAGATGATCTCTTTGGAGATGTGCAATAGACTGAGCACACAGCCCTGGAGGAGCCCAAGACTCAGCGAGGTTGTGCTGGGGGTGTTACATCCAATCGAGACTGATTGAGGTCTACCGGACAGGAAGTCCAGGATACAATATCGTTTAGAGCTCAAACTACTGAGCCAACATTGCCAAATATATGACTTACATCAATGTAGTTTAAAAGATTAAAAATAAACTAGCTGCAGACCAAACCAAAGGAACAGAACACTACTTGAGTAGTGGCCCAGTGGCTGTGAAATACGTATAAACCATAATTTAAGTACACTCACAAATCAGTTTTAGCTACACCCCCTTATTTTTCATTGTCCACCAGTTTCACTTATTACATAGAATACTTTATAGTTCCGTAAAAAAAAAAGTTGCAAGTAATAAGTCAATACAAAATTAAGTCCCAAGTTGAGACAGGCAAGTCTCCGGCCAAATCCCAAGTCTTTTTCATATTACCAAATGTGAAATAGGGTTGTTTTAGTGTGCTATTAACCAAACTAAAAAAGGCTAACAAAGTTTACATAGCCAGGAACTCTCATAGCTAGAGCAACAGTTTATATTTTGTCAACTGCACCATGCCACCAATTTAAAGGCTCAACTATGTTATTAAATAACATTTCAACATTTGAAATGCATTATTATGTTAAAAAATTGCTTTGTGGTAGCCATGAAGTATTTTCCAAGTCACTGACATTAAATGCAAACCCTTCTTAATCTTGGGTAACAATTTAACAATGGAGTTCAAGTCATTTGATTCAAATACAAGCCTGGTTGAGAGTAACATTATGAACAGAGTGCTAATGTGTTTCTGGATAAACTCACCCATCATCATATAACAAGATGACTCAACATAAATATGGTCTGTGGTTTATCTAAACTAAATGAGTAAAAATCTCTAAATAAAATAATGGAAACAAGCTGAAAACAGCATTTAGATTTTTTTAACAAACAAAGGAATGACATTTTTTAAAGAATCTTAAGCACTGGATTTTTGTTTAACCACTGAGCTTTATCCATCATCAGCAACCACCACATTCTCGTGATTTAGCCAATTAAAATGTAGTAATAGTAAAAAGGTTACAGTGCAATATCCGGCTGTGACGTCTTTGAAACCAATAAATCACAAAAATCATAAAAAAATCACATCTCATGGACACTCAAGCTGAAATTTTGACCGTGTTCTTCCTCCTGTATGAAAATAATGCTAATTAAATTCATACTCAAGTTCTTATTCTTATAATATATACTAGCAATTAACAATACATTTTAACAAATCTACTAATAAAATCTACTCTTTGTACATGCCTATATAACAAGTTTAAGATGTGAGACTCAATGTCCAAATATAGAATTCTGGGTACTGCTTTAGTTTTGCTCTCATGTTTCATCACCCACTTAGATGTTGTGGATGGATTATGGTACTGACAGGATGTTTTCAACATGTGTTCTTTTTATGCATGTGTGTGCATGTATGCATCTTTGTTTTTTGGTAGAGACCCACACTATGAGTATGTATCAGCCCCTTGAAGCCTTCTGGAAGGAGTGTTTTAAGGGAGATTTTTAGTTAGGAGCTGAAGAAATGAACAGTCACAGACAGAGCTTTGTTTTGCATGACTGCTCTCACACCTGTGCACAATGTTGCTATGCTTACTGATTCAGCAAACATGATAAAGGTGAAGATAAGTGGGTGAAAGAGTGTGATAAGAAATAATCTCTAGTTACTTCACAATTCATCTACTGTACATTTTTACCATTTGCATCTGGCATTTGGATTGAACTGAAATGAACCATTACATATTAATTTAGTGCTGAAGGGCTTAATTAATTGCATTAATCAGTCAGCTAAGGACCAAGTCTGCCTGCCTTTTCGCTCTGGATTAAACACCATTTCTGTCTTATTCGTTGCTCATCCTAATTGTGAATGCCTTCTCCAATCTGTGCTGCTTCTTACCCATATGCCCATTGTATAGCCAATTTATTTTTTAATGATATGGATAACGTAAATCAGGATTACCTGAACACTTTACTTGGAGCAGAATTTGAATAGAGCTCAAAATGCAATTTCCTTCTGTCATATATTAAAAGTGGAGTTAAAAATTGAAATCACACAACGGCGGCAGAAAAAAAAAAGAAGTGGGGGTTTATATTACAAGAGCAAACTCAAATGCAAAATGCAAAATAAACATGTTTAATATTACAATTGAGAAAATCTAGTTAACACTAGGACCCTACATGAGAATTTATCAAACCACATGTAAAGGAGGATAACAAATATGGAAATGTTAATTTCGTACAGTGCACTTCTACATTCCCAGACTTGGCTCAAACACAAGTTGTGTGCTGTTTTTTATGTTTAATCAACCATGTCAGCACCAAACCAGTGTTAGACACACAGAAAGTCCATGTAAGGTCTGTAGTTGTCCTTCTTATTCAATTTAAATCATCTTGATATGATGACTGTGATAAGGCAGTTCTCAATGTTTAAGGTGCTGCTAAATCCTACTAGTTCAAAATCGTGAAAAGAAGCAAAGACCTGTATATACAGTATATCTTTACTATTTTAGGAAAAATATATATTTTCATTCATTCTACACAGTGCTTGGGGTAATACTGCACAAAGGGAGCAAACAAAAATACATCATACATCAACAATACATCGTAGAAAACATACACTCACACCCATACAAACACATGGGCCACTTAATCAATTAAGCTAAAGCATGTCTTTGTATTGTGGGAGGAAACTGGACCACTTAGAGTAAACCCACACAGAGGACAGAGAGTCCACATAGAAATGACACAGATCACGCCCTCTGGGATTAAACAAAAGAGCTTTTCTCTGCGATGTGATGAAAAGCAAGCAACCAAATGGGTTAACAAATGTAAAGTAATGGGTTATGGGTAATGGGTTAGCAATCAATAAAGTAATCCTCATCACATGATGAAAAAAATACTAATTAATAATTTGTAATGGGTTACATTACTCAGTGACTTCCCCAACACTGTGTTCATACCCACTTAATCCACCTGGATGCAAGGCACCTGCCTACCAATCACAAGGCCGACACAACCCACATGCACCCACGCATAAATACACCACACGCAAACAGAAAGAGACCGACCAGATCTCTGGATTTGTAAGGCAATAGAAGAAACTTCTTTCACCCACTAACTTTTTAAATTAACATTATTTCTGGTGAACATCTCACCAGTTCCTGAATACAGCATGGTCAAATACCAGGTCTCTCTGGTCAAGAGATAAGATACATAGATATAAGGTAGAAATAAGTTGGTGAGATAAGTCCTCATCTAAACAGACTGATTGAAAAGTCAGCGACCTTAAAAAAAAAGCTAATAACTGTTCATTAGCCAGCCATTTGGCATGCTCCAAGGCAGTGAAGAAAACAAGCATGCAGCTAGCGCAGCATCGATCGCAATCAAATAAATTACTGTCAGCATGCTGAGGCTGATGGGTCGATGATGTAGCTCTGTCAGCACAAGACTGTTGGGGTTCCAGCTTGGCCCTTGAGAACACACAACCCAGTGACCTAATTTAATAAATTAATACAGTGCCATTTTATTTGCAGGATGAATCATTTCCATTCTCTTTACAGCCTCTTATTTCTCTGGGGTTGGACTTCAGGGTGCTAATAAATGAAAATTATGAATACAAAGATAATGGTGCCTGCCAGACTGTCAGGGAGTAAACAAGCAAGTGGACTTATGTGGTGAAGCCTAATTGCAAATCACAGTGGATTCACAAAGGCCCCAGAGACTGTAAAGAACAGGCCAAGGGTAACAAATACATTGTTTGGTCACCAAGAAAAGCAATAGAAGGAAAGATACAGCTAACTTAAAGCTTAGGAGAACTTCACACCATTAGTTACCACAGTTAAGTAGAGGATTCCACATTGATTGAGTGGTTTTTGAAATGTAACAAATACTCAGTGGGTGGAAAGCAGCTGCTAGCAATGGCTAATTGTTGGATTTTGTATTAATTATACATTAAATAAACTAGACTATGAAAGGATTGATGACTCTATGGTCGAAGCTAAATCATAAATGAATGGGCACTTAGATCATGGATCGACAAATGGATGGGAGCTAATCCATGATGAAAAATGGAAGAAGCCATTGATGATTGGATATTAATGGCTAGACCATGGGTGGTTGTATGGTAAATGTTAGATAATGGGAGAGTGATAGGCTACTCCATGGATACAACATAAATTCATGAATGGTTGGAAAAAGCTTGAGAAGACGCCATAACAATGTGTGGATGGATGTTACAGGACATAATCAAGTCATTATGCTCCAGAAATCTGCACTTTCCAGGAGCTGCTGATGCTAATACACTGTTAACAAAACTAAATGATATTTAATTATGAGATTCTACAACATCTGTTTTAATGTCACAACATTTCAGTATGATATTACATGATTTCTTTGATATGATATTACATGAAGTGACTCATCACAAACTTATTACACAAACCTGTGTTGCTCTGGGAAAGATGGGTTCTAGCCTACTTCCTCTCAGTTTTCAGTATGCATCACACTGGGCATGTTAAATAGACTAAATGCCCTAATACAAATATTTTGAATGTTGGAGAGAACCAGAATACAAAGAGAAAACTGGCACAGGCACTGAAAGGTTTTCTGGTTGTATTTTCATGAAGAGACAGGGATATAATTCTAAATGATCGTTGTACCATACCAGTTAAAATAATGGTATATCTAAACTAATAGTGGCCTAAGACTTTTTCACAATACTACCATACTAACACTAGTACTAACAGCTTTGTTAGATGGGGGCTCTGTTTAGTGTAGGGTAACAGTAAGTGAATTGCGGTGTGACAACATCAGCCAAATATAATCATTCAAAATTGTTAGAAATTTATGATTTACATGGGCCTAACACATTAGGCATTGTATAAATTATAGATTGTTTATGAAGACTTGCATGAATCCATTAAAACTAAAGTGTAGCCTGAGATTGTAGATTTTAGAATTACTCTCACTTAATGATATGCTTCATAAAGTGCATCTACTAAGTAATATATGGTTACAACTACTTATGTATGCAACATGCTCACATGTCAACTAGTTAAATATTCATTCACATTTGGCCACAACCTGATTAAATTCAGTATCAGGTAAGCGTAACAATTACTTCCCTGTTATATTACCAGGAAAGTAAAGAAGAACAATGAATACGTTAGTGGCAGACGATTGTAGTGAAATATGTAATTCACAAATCAGTATCAGTAAATCAGTTATTTCATGTTAACACACAGCTGCGTTATTTTTATCTAATGCATCAGGTTTTAAACACTGATGCGTGACTACAAAGCTATAAATGGGAAAAAGTCTCCTCCTACCTGAAGGCCCTAATCAAACCCTGCCCTTTAAGACTTCAGCATGCCTTTACAGGACATGTCCCTGAAGACAAAAGGCAGGCAATTGTCAAGCTTTTTCTGTTTGGCACCTGGTTTGGTAGAATTACTGTACTGAAACAGAGAGACTAAAAAGCACCTTTTCATCTAGCACTCAGCAAGTTCTCACACTTGGGGAAAGGCTTTGTGCAGAGAATATTTTATTACGGCATGACATCACTTGCTTGTTTTTCCAATAAATGTATCAAGTTGCTCCTGGACTAGACCTGAGCCCTTTCCATTATGCCCCTGAAATTCACAAGCAATACCCTCCAAACATCTTCTCTATATCCGGTTCTGCATTCAAGGTGAGGTAAGCCTAAGGACGCACAACTCCCCCCGCATTCTCATGCTACATGGCCAAACAGCTCTCTGGTCCTCAGTCCACTCGCTTAGCATGCCAATGAACCTGCTCTCTCACCAATCCATCCCCCACCAATTTCAGCCTCTCTTTATTTCAGTTAATCTGCTCTTCTTCATTCTCCATCACCCAGAAGTATTTCATTCATTTTAGTGACAATTAGAAGAAAGTGATCAAAGTAGCACACATCTTTCTCCCTAAATGCTGTACTGTTCATTATTACAAAAGCCTGCTGGGAGACTGTACTCCATCTCTCTATGACTGTGGGTGAGCCGAGTCATGGTGTGAAAAACAGATCCACAGATTAGATCTCCCATAGTATTTTCATTAAGCCTTACCACATTAATTCTTACAGCTACAATTTGTCCTCTTAATGGCCAAGCCACAGCCTGCTAGGGATTACACACTCAAATACATTCACAAAACAAATTAGCATAAGTCCAGCTTGTCACAATTAATTTCACCTCGAGAGAGTTGAATGTCAGTGCAGATTTGATTTAGCAGCCTGCTTTGCCACTGAAACATTTTCCGAAGTACACTTCACTGGAAATACACAATTCTGTCAGTCTGAATGTAACTTTCAATGGATGAGCAACAAACGTAATGCAAGCTCATCATACTGAGCACAGCCTACATTCTGCATACCCAGACATAACTGACCAAGCCAAATACATTTCTCTCTAAGAGGTTATTATTTACATTTTCCAAAGGAGTGTCGCTCAATGGGAGAGTGGTCTCATGATACAGGAATGTCCCCATGTTGGAATTTGAATCACATTATGCAAATACCTTAGGCACAAATAATATGTTCAATGAATATTCTAAGATTGCTTGTATAAGCATTTTTATTGAGGGCATGTCAAAAAAATAGCCCAAATAACAAAATTCCCATTTTAATTTAAATGTAATTTGTGGTCCAAATTCTAGTTTGTGGTTAGCAGTCTAGTTAGGCTTAGTGTCAGGACTGAGTAGGTCAGTCAAGTTGACCTACCAAAAATATTCACCAAAATGTTTCCTTAAGGATCTTACGTTTTCTAGCAGGTCATGGTTCTAGAAGGTTTTCTATGGAATTAGGAGAAGCATATTAAACCAGCCCTAGACGCTTATTTGTCCTTCACCAGTCTTAATAGTTGGCAGGTGCAGGTAGCATTCTCTCCCTTTGTGTGGCCACAATGATGTCCAATGGTTGTGTACTTCAGCTGACACAATATATATTTAGTCACTTAGAATTATCCTAGCATCTGCCAAAAAGTTGCATCTGTCCGACTTCCGAATGGTAAATCCTGATTCATTACTGTTCCAGACTCCAGTTATAGTGTGCTTCAAACCACTTTGGTGAGTACTTGAAACTGAATTGCTTGAAATCCACAGTAAACCGGTCTTGCTGTTACCCTCCTGAGCTTTTGTATAAATAAATAAATAATCCAGAATGTAATTACCTAAATTAAGAATAGAAGAGAAATCATATTTTTTCCTTTGTGATTAATGTAAGAAAGCTTATTGGGAAATGATTCTGGTTTCCTGAAGAAGACATCAGAGCTGGTTACTAAACAGATTGATTTTTTTAATCATATTTGAAATTAATTTAACACTTTTCTAGAAAATGCCGACGTTTGGCTGTAAACGTGGAAGAAATTATGGAATCACCGTACTCAGAGGATGTTTACCTGCCTGTGTTACAAAAAAACAAATAACATATGTGGCAGCAGAACAATTTTAGTTCCATAGTTAAACATTCTTGGTTCATGAAGGCGGCATCGAACACATTGATTAATTAGTGACATTTTTGCAGATTAATTAGCAGAAACATTATATAATCAGTCTGTAGTTTGCATTTCTCAAATAAATACTAGTGCTCGCCTGAAAATGCAAATTAGTCTGCAGACATAAGGCACCAAGGACCTTAACAAGCTGTTGGAATTTTCTAATTTAAACTAATTATGGTCTCAACTGCAGAATTGTCATTATAAAACAATGGTTAGTATGAAAACTATCTTAAGAAAGAAATGAAATCAAGCATATCTGCAAATCATTACATTCTGTTTTAATGTATGTCTTCTATAATGTCCCAACTTCATTGGAACTGGGGTTGTAAGATATCAAAGCATCAGGAAAGAAAACCCAAGCAAGCAATATATCTTAAATTGGAAAATTCACATCATAACAAAGGTAAAACAAATTGTACATTCATGATAAAACTGTAGGAAATTAGCTGAATGAAATGTTATTTACATACAGAAAAGTCTAAAGAAAATCAGCACTTATCACCAAGAAAACAAGGTCGCAGTGCAATGAGGAGAAGTAACTGTACACATCAACTCATTCACATGGCTAGCAAACAGTCCTGATCTCAATCTTATGAAGGAAATGTAAAAAAGACCATCTTGATACAGAAAACTTTTTTTCATTGCTAAAGTTCATAAAAATTCTCATGTTACCCATGCTACACTGCTGTGTTCATTTCACTGGCTCCCTGTAGCTGCCCGCATCAAATTCAAAACCCTGATGCTCACCTACAAAGCCAGAAATGGAACAGCACCATTTTACCTAAAGGCTCTAATGAAACACTCCCTCACAACCTAAGAGAGACAATCTTGGCTCGCCTAGCCCTTCAAATAAAAATGTTAAAGGAATACAAGTAAAAACTTCTACTGGATGTTCCAATGGCAATTCTCAAATCTCTTGTCATATTCAAGCGGCATCTAAAAACTCACCTCTTCACTCACACTTAAAGACTGAAAATGGCAAAAAAAAAAAAGCATCCATTTGCTTGTGTGTTTGTTTGTTGATTTTACCTACATCAGATCCTAGCAGGTTCTGGTTGGATTGTGGTCTTGGGCTATAGCATATATTGTACTAGCAAAGTTTTGTCTACTCGGAAAAATAATAATCACTTATTTGAAATGCTGTGGATAATGGCTAAATGCTGTAAATGTAAATGAATGAAGGCAATCATAAAATACCAAAGAGGAGCAACAGAATACTAATTTAGATTTTCTTGTTGATGTTTCCGTATTTATTTTCTCAACTTAATCTAAAAATGCTTTAGCTATTAAGCAAAACTTGTTTGGTGTTTGCCATATCTGTGATTTGTTCATTTGCTATAGATCGTGGCTAAACATCCTCTTAGTGTGATGATGCCATAACTTGTGCTAGGGGTTTTCTAAGAATACAATATAACTGAGAATATAAGGATGGTTCCTCTTTACTGAATCAATATTCCATTAATTGCTAAATGACTCAATTAAAATTTTCCTTTTCACCAGCATATGTAAAGTAGCCTCATCTCCACCCAATTCAACAAGGAATTGATCTGCTACATGAACTGGTGCAACAACCCTGGTCTTTTTTTAGTCATTGTGTTGAAACAGCATGAAGGCAGTCATAGCCTGCTAACCACATTGAATAATAGCCCAGTAGTTGCAACAGGCGTTGCACTATAATTACAAACAGAATACATTTTTTAAAATAACACCACTCACTCTTTTCCCTCTCCATTCTGGCCTTGGGTGACCTGCAAACGGTTTGCCTGGCATAATGGAAAAGGGTGGCTTTAAAAGTCCCCCTGTCTGTCCATACAACCTTTTCCGGTTTGACCGTAGGTCTTGATGGCTTGCCATGAAGTAAAATGTCAGCTCTGGCAGGCTTTCTTCATAAACCTTCATTACGAAACTCCTGGAGTTGTTTTGAAAGTCAGTGAGTCCTCCCTTTACTGTGACTGGAGCTGTTACTGACACGGTGCAGGAATCAGTGTCCTTTTGTGTGGTACAGTGACAAATTGTCCTGAGATTGTGACATAAACATGTAGCCGGCCCTTGTCCTATCAGTGGTAGCAATTTGAAAGCACCAGTCAACTAAGGCAAGGAATTCAAACCTTAGCCCACACTAGAGAGGACGCAATCCTGTGGGGGGCTCAAATCAACAGGCAGCATTGTGCTCTGTGCCCACTGCTATACCATGACAAGCTGTGTGCCTGAATTTTAGATGAAATACTTTGAGTTTTTATGGACCATATGGGAAGACAAAAATCCTTTCACAAATACTTTTCTTTGGAAAACATCATCATGCATTTCTCTAAATGCTATTACATTTTCCTGTTAGTCAACCATAAAAAGCTTTAGATTGAGATTCAGATCTAATATTAAATTTTCACATGACTCAAACATGCAAATACTATTTGTGTTCAAAGTTTGTTTGGATTAAAAAAAAAAAGATTTGTTTTATTTGTTATTTGTTTTATTTGATCAAAATGAATCTTTATATGATATTTTTACGGGACCATTCCATCTTCAAGCCATTTTACCTAAAACATACAGGTAGTGCCACCATGAAATAATAAAGGAGACATGACATTGACATTTTAATTTATATGCATCGGTATTTCTGTGTTTTTTGATAATTTTTGCCAAAACAGCAAAATTCACCTGACTTTAGATAGATATATAGACAGATATAATATATATATATTACTTGTATGAATGACACAAAACTAGTATGAGTGAGCTTTTTTTTCATTAGTATTCTTTGTCGGTCACTGCATTTATCTACTTCTTGACATTTATAAATCGGTCAATCCAGCAGTGGTCAAATGACTGGCATTTAAAAATTGTTACATTTATTTTGACTAATTTCACAATTAAGAGACCATATGACTTGAACATTGCTGAAATGCTCAGAGCTTGGACTTCTCTGGCAGTGATGTCCCACAATCTCACAGACAACACTTGTGATAATATGAAAACGGACAATAGTAGCACAGTAAGTAAGCCTCAGAACTACTAATTGCACAGTTTCAATCATGCACAAAGCTGCCACACCCGAGTCTACAATTGTCCAGCTGAATAGTAAGTCATTCTGGATAAAGGAATTTTCTTAATGCTGTAAACCATAATGTAAATATTCATCATGCTTGGAATAAAGTCAAGCATATAAATTCAAATAAATTCAAATTCAAATATTGTCATTACCCCATCCTAAAATAGTATCAGAGGTAATATACCAGGCTCATCTGGATAATTCACTTTAGCCTCTTATTACTCACTGGTAAAAAGTTCATAATGCATAATGTGAAGCATACACACACATACATACACATATATATA
>JAUZST010013289.1:0-11089 GCA_034779995.1 Parotocinclus haroldoi
ACCTTGAATTTAAGATAAATTCAATTTAAGATAATGAGTTCTCAACGGTAAGTTCTTGGAGACACATCATCTCCTAAAAACTAAATGATAGAGGGAGTTCCTGCACTCTGGTAGGACCCGGGCATGGTGGGACTGGGTTCTGTCATTCATGGTCCTAATTCCTAATTGACTGATTCAGTGATGGACTGACCAGTAACTGAGATCAGACATTTAATGACCTCAGCTACAGCACTGGTGACAATAGCACTGAATCACAACAAACTAAATGCAGCTCATAAATGTACGTTTAACCATAAGCACAAGGTCTTATCCAGAGCAACTTACAAAAGACTTGATCTAATGATGTACAATTGAAGTTACTGTGAGTTAGGGGCCCTGCACTGGCAGCTTGGCAGTGCCATAGCTGGACCCTGGCTCATAGTGCTGTATCTTAACTTATCTTAGCCCCTACGTACTCTGTGTCTGTGTGTTCATACACATGATGCTGGATGCCAAATTATGATCTTAAGGCCAGGGGTAACTTCCATCCGTCCACAGCCGTTACTATGTGGCGCGTTGTTAAACTCCCACAGCTGGTGACGGAATGATCTGGCTCAAGCCGGTGGAAATGCCGGCCATCTTCTGAAATAGTTTATTGGTTTCCTGAATGAGCAATGGTTCCCCCACCAGCACTGAGTCAATGGGAAATTAGGGGACCGAAACAAACAAGCTACAGCTCAACAACAACACATCCTGACAGAGCGGGCGGTGAAAACCAGAGCTGGCTCAGATGTACTTGTGTAATATTCACAATTTTCTGAAGTTTTCTGCCCCCTCCGTTCAAATAATCACTGATCTATTTTTTAAATCTCATCCAAACAAGAGCTGAGTATGGTTGTGCTGCTCTCTGGTCCTCCACTGACCAATAGTCGGGTTATTTTACCCTTTCTTTAGCATCTTAAATCAGGCTCTTCCTGCCTTCTTGGTGCAGGTTACGCTGATATTTGGTTCATACTGTTTACAAGAGCAGCAAATTACTCTCATGAGTCTTGTGTGCTTGTACACAAGTTTTCAATCGTGGTTCGATCCAGTTTGCTGTACGCTCGTTCTGAAGCACGACTCAAAACTTCACAAAACAGCAACGCCCTGTTGTGTTCCTCAAAGCGCTGTTTTCTTTTAGCAGTTTTGGACTTTAGGTATGCCAGTGCACTTATTTACATGCTTTACTTGTCGAAGATATTTGCAAGGGTACCACCCTCGCCGCATATAAACGCTTGTCTACCCTTCCAGAATTGGAGTGCAAATGTCTGCATTTTCATGTCAGTTTCATGTCAGAGTTGGTTCCTTTTTCCGTTCGCAGTTCATCATGCAATTCGTCATTCCCGTTGCTGTTTGGTTTGATGTGTTCAAAAACATTCGACAAAACAGCGAATCTTGCCTAGGCTACTACTGACCATTTACAACGCTTAGAGTTAAAATATTTCCTGGTATTATACTTTGTTAAATAAGCACGCATCAGACATGTCTCTTCACTTTAATATTTTGTTTTATTTTAAGTGAGAATACTACAGCAGAAATGTATATATCAGTGTTCGTCTCACCGCGATGTAGCGTCTCGTCTCTGAAGTGCGTAAAAGATTCACTGTGCCATATTCCAGCATTATCAGCACCATGACTCCTGGCTGCACCGGAAGTGGTTCTGTGTGTTTTTTAAAATTATTATTAATAGTTATAGATTGTTAAATTCAAATTGGCTATGCCGTCAAAATTATTAATAAAAACTCCAAAATATGATGTTTTTTATAATGGAGCATTGTCTCAAAGCAGCTTTATAATATTATATGATCTTAAAAGGCCAGTCCCAAACTTTGCAAGCCTAGGGCGACAGTGGCAAGGAAAAAAAACCTTGAATTTAAGATAAATTCAATTTAAGATAATGAGTTCTCAACGGTAAGTTCTTGGAGACACATCATCTCCTAATAACTAAATGATGGAGGGAGTTCCTGCCCTCTGGTAGGACCCGGGCATGGTGGGACTGGGTTCTGTCATTCATGGTCCTAATTCCTAATTCCTAATTTACTGATTCAGTGATGGAAGTGTTTTTTTATTATTATTAATAGTTATAGATTGTTAAATTCAGATTGGCTATGCCGTCTAAAAGTATTCAAATTCTAAATACATTTTACCGTAATGTGGACTGATCGCCCGGCTTATTTGAGGTAACCCTGTGTTATTTTCTGAAATGGTATGATCCAGTTCAGGGGTTTTGATTTAAGGCGGCTGATTTAGAAGCCCGAAGAGCAGGGAATGAAGAGACGTTTGTCCTACAGCCCTCTTTCGATATGACCGATGTGTGGTTCTTGGTGGTCTAGACAACTTTATATTAATCATTTTTTTGGCTATTATGTCCATTTATTTCCAGGCATTCTTTTATTGTTTTATTTTATTTCGTTGGTTAATATTCTTTCGTATGTATTTATAGAATACACTTGCCCATGAGTCCTGTTTTGGGAAAAACAAAAATTTTAATTCCCATCTTCAACCTAGTTCTCCAGAGAGTATTTCCATCTGTGCTCCACCCACGTTGTCACGTTGATCCTTAACATCCTTCTAAAGCCCAGTTAGGATTTATTCTGCTTATTGAATGCTGGAGACTGGTGAAAATGAGAGTTTTCCAGTCACGTGTGTATTTGTAGGTCACGGTGAGTCTCTATCGTGTATATTAGAAAGGTCGATCAATTGCCTGATGTATACAGAAACCAGAGCAGTGGCTACACCTCGAACCTCGACTCTCAACCTCATCTTACATTTTCACACATCTCGTTTCACCTTCGCTCTCTCTGATCGTGTCTCTGATGAAAAATTCCAGTTTATAATCGCACAGTCAGCAGTCGGGTGATTGTTTTACACAGGCAGACTAACAATGAGGGATGGTTTAAAAGAAAAAAACTTTAAAGCAGAGAGAGGGAGAGAGTGAGGGAGAGAGAGGGAGAGTTTATGAACCTGATGCCTCGTCTAATGAACCATGGATTGATTCACCCTCATGTCATTCTTACACAAGCACTCAGAACGATGTGTGTTAGGCTTACTGCCCTCTATTATTAAGTTATATTATGTAATTGTAATGAGGAGTACATCCAAGCATGCAAAACCTGGTCTAATTTGACTTAATTGGTTATCTTCAATCCGTGGTTTATTTTGGTGAGGGCTGTGATGGGTATGAAGACTGCTCCAGATAAAGTCCCACACTTTCTCATATACCTATAGGTCATATAGAGTGGAGAACATGTCAAACTCCGTACAGACAGTAGCAGGAGATGGAGAGTGAACCCGCCTGAACCTCGCATGCCTCCCTGGACGGTCTTTTGCGGTATTAAAACGCTAATCCAAAATCCTTTTCAGCTGACTCTCGTTACTCAATATTTTCAGGCTGTTTCCCAGTGTATTTGACTGATGATGTCATCCGCCCCGATAACAGTTTAGATCCCTGAGAGTGTTTTTCCAAAAAAAAAAGATCGAGTCCAATACCACTGATTCGATGACAGTAGACTGGATGGAATTTCTCGTGAGCAGATGCGGTTTGATCCTCTGCTAAACGTACTGCTGCCGCCCAGGGTGTGTTTAGAGTTTGAATTCGTTGTCATGGCGCCCATTGACCACTTCATTTGCAGTGGTGACGTGAACGAGAAACGGGGACTGCTGCTGACTGAATCCGAGTGCGAGTGGAGACACTGACAATTCAGCGTTTTCGCAGGGCGTTCTGCACCTAGGTGTTGCCTCTCATCTTCCTCTCATCAACTGGCATTTTTCAACAGGATGTTGCCCCCACAAAGGTCTCTCCCAGGTTAGAAAACACTTCATTGGCCTTCTTTCGCCAGTTGGGCGTTTCGGGCACGCCGGCAACCTACGACTGTGCAGGATCTGCAAGCCCAGCTGCAACATCTGTGGGCATGTGTGCCGCAGGGTACCAAACAGAACGTATGCCAATGCCCAACCATGTCTGTACTTGTATCCAGGCTAGCGGTGGCCCACCTGGGTAACTAGAGCCTCCTTTTAATTGTACAGGTTTCTCCAATAAACTTTTTTTTTCTCTAATAGTGTAACCACTTACATATACAGTGGAGGAAATAATGTTTTGATCCCTTGCTGTTTTCGTACGTTTGCCCACTTACAGCGATATGAACAGTCAATCATTTTAAGGGTAGGTTTATTTTAACAGTGAGAGATAAAAGAAAATCCAGAAAATTACAACGCATAAAATAGATATATTGATTTGCATTTTGCAGAGAGAGAAATAAGTATTTGATCCCCTGCCAAACATTAGGAGTTCTGGCTCCTACAGACCAGTTAGACGCTCCTCAAATAATTATTTCCTCCACTGCATCATCACTACATTTAGACATTTAAAGCTTCATTCAATCCCAACACCTCTTTCTTGGAGCATTTCTTTTATCAGTGAGTGTAGCGCTCACTACCAACTGGACTGTGGTAGCCTAGCGATTAAGGCACTGCACTCTAGACCTGATGGTCCTAGGTTCAAATCCCACCTCTGCTAAGCTGCCACAGTTGGGTCCTTAAGCATGACCCTTAACCCACCATTGCTTGAATTGTAAGACTTTATCAGTTGTAAGTCACTCTGGATAAGGGTGTCTGCTAAATACCGTAAATGTACCAAACCAAAGGAAGCACTTTTACTCCTATCCAAACGTCTAGTTTGGGCTGATCTGTGATAAGTTTACTGATAAAGCTTTAACCCAGCTAATTCTCTGGATATTTAGTCCTTGCTTGTGCTGGGGTTCGAATGAGACCTAAAGCTCTTTTAAAAATAGATTTAAAGCAAAACAGTAAAACGGAAAGCACTGTCTACTCTTGACTCCCATGGTTTTCCATACTCTACTGAGAAATTGGGACTACGTCAGATGGTGAATTGAAGTGGTCGTGTTCGGTATGATGTGCAGGTGGAGGCAGAGCTTTCGATCTCGCCCTCACTGCACACGGCTGAATTCGTAGGGTGTGTCCTTACCTGCTGTGAACAGAAACACGGCGATGGTGCGAGAGTGTTTCCTGTTTGTTCCTCTGCACAGAGAAATCAGAGCGACGAGGAACGACAACAGCGTTACAGATGCTCCCGATAACAGCAGCACCAACGTCGCAATCTGCCAGTCTGAGTGAGAGACACAGAAAGAGAGAGAGAGCTTGGTCATGTTAGAGAAATAATGAGATAGACAAGCAGATAGAGAAAAGTGGTGATTGGTTCATTAATTAACTTCAACTATTTTGTCTCTCTGTTTCTCTCTCTCTCTCTCTCTCTCTATAGACATTAAGCTTAAAAGAGATGAAGCAGACAGTGAAGTCAGACAGCGTGCAAAGTCTGGCACTAATCAGTTTCGGCAGCTAATCAAACACTAGATCATTCCCGGGAGATCAGCAGAGATCAGTGTTGTCAATAATTCATTCACCAGTCACTTAAAAGAGAGACAGAAGGACGATGATAAAGATAAAAGAAATTACAGAGCTTTCACTTAACTTAACAGAGAGGGATGATGCCAAGGGGTGGGCGATACGATACCAAAACCCTCAAACACTTCACGGTGCACCTTTCGAGGACTCGGTGCGTTGCGGGTTTTCAAAAAAATATTAATGGAAAAAATATAGTTTGATTTTCGCTGTTTCGTGGGTTTTTGCGGAACTTTTCCTTTTATGGTCATCTCGAAATGGTTTGGAATAAACACTCCTGTATCACAACACCCCTTCCTAAAGATGACAAAACACTAAGTCATGGCACATTTGTTATTAAACTGCCTTAACAAACACCTGAAATATTATTAGTAAAAGCGGTAGTTAAACTGTTGTCATTTATTATGCAATGAGGAAAATATAAAACTGACCAATAGGACATCCATCCATCCATTATCTTCCGCTTAATCCACAAGGGGTCGCGGGCCAGCCGGTGCCCACCCAACAACTCTGGGCGCAAGGGCAGGAACAACCCTATACGGGGTGTCAATTCAATGTAGGGCACACACTAAGGGCCCCATTAGAGACACTAATTAACCTAACATGCATGTTTTTGGACTGTGGAAGGAATCGGGGAGGACATGCAGACTCCACACAGAAAGGACCTAGGCCACTAAACAGGCTGCTGTGGGGCAGCAGTGCTACTCAGAGAGCCCTGTACCGTCCCAATAGGATATAATTAACTATTTCCATTTAATACTGGCCTTTATTGAAGATGCTTCAGGATTAAATAATTCCTACATTTCGTTATTTTAACTCCCCTCTCTTCAGGTTTCAGAGAACACACCCTGCTCCTCTGTCTCACGTTCAACACAACCTCCTTTTTCTAACGTCTCACAGAAACACAATAGGACTCCTGGAGCACATCAGCTCAGAGATGAGATGTTTGCAGAGCTCTAGAGTTACACCACTGCTTTGAATGAAACCCATTGTTGGGGATCAGACACACCTGCAATTTGAGGATCTCCAGTTTCTGTACAATGCTGTGTTACTCCTGCCTGAAGATCAGAACCTGTTATTACGGCTTTCAAAGCGTAAACGTGCTCTAAACCTGGATCCGGAGACTTTTCCTCTATAAATACAGCATACATTACAGGTTACTCTGTCTTTGTCTCATTAGCTACTGTTCCTAAAGTATACAGACACACTGTTTATAGGCATAAAATCAAGCATAAAGGCAGGCATCGGACTCAAATTTCAGCTCTCCCGAGCTTTACCATTTTAACCATTGGCTTCATTGGCTCTGTCTTCAGAGAACACTATGCAGGTCTAAGCGTGTCCTGAATCAGACGCCAGTGTCCCGCTTCATTCAATTCTGGTTCACAGGGGCTCAAAAGATTTCCACACTTACTTAAGTTCTACCTGAGCTCCTCAGGGATGCACATTCGACTACCGGTGTTTAGCTGAAAATGTGGCTGAAGTAGTTAGAAGGAACGTCTGCATACTTTTGGCCATGTAGTGCATTGCACAGTATTTACACACACCATCGTTATGTTAGCTGTGATAAAAGATTTATCGTCATGGCCTCGTTTTAAAGTAGTAAAATGGACACGGAGAGACAAAAGAGACAAAGGGCCGAACTGAAGAGACACTCGAAAGGCACGCCCGCTAAAACAGCAAATATGAGCCTGTGTGTGTGTTTATATAGCATTGTGGGGACCAAATGGGGACACAAGCATAAAAAGATCTGTCATTTTTTTCTTTTTCTGGTCCCCCACTGGGAAAACTGCCTTTTTTTGAAAGAGTAGCAACTAAAAACGCTGTTTTGGTTCTTCAAATAAACGTTGTAAAAGAAAAGCAGATAAAGAAGTGGGAACCGGCAAATGGTGCTCATTAAAATTCCAGGTTTGGCAATCATTGTAGACATTTGGTCCTCACAAGTAATGCGCGACAAGGCACACACACACACACACACTTATCCTATAAAAACGGAGTGCTCAGACTTGCATATTTATATACTTATTTGTATTCTTGTATATTTAGACACACACACATCTCCAATCAGCACTACAACCCAAGACACACACAAATCCAACACAAATGGTTTCACGAACCTATATTTAGACTTGCTGCCAACACACACACACACACACACACACACACAATCTCACTATCCAATAAAAATGTTTTCAGAGAGTACGCACACTTACTTATGCAAACACACAGCCGCACTTATGACCACACACAGACAGACGCACACAAACATATTACCCAGCAGAAATGCACTTAAACACACAAACACAGAGACACACTGAAAGCCAGCAGGGAGATCATCTCATCAGGATCACTAACTGCTGAATGAATGTTCAGAAATTCCATCACAGAGAGAGAGACACATGCGCAGATGAACAAAATAACTGCAAGAAATGGTTATGCGTTTAATCCTTCTAACAGCACCTCAGTAACGCGATGAGAGAACATTTGGGCTCGATACAAAATCTTCCAGCAAAGTCTACAAACGTAGGGACAAAGAAATCAGTAAGAAACCAGAACATCGAAATCACACACGTGAAATAAGTACTGAATAAATCATCACCACTGAGCAGAAATCCTGCTGGATCGATCAGATTTCTTAAACCCAAAGAATAAATCTCACTCCCACTCTCACCGTGTACAAATTAGAATTTCTCGGTAAAATAAAGAAATTAAAATCAAGTAATAAATAAAAAATAAAAATAAAAAAAAAAAATAAAAAATAAAGTAATAAAAAAATCTTTTTGATTTGTTTATTCGTTTTCTTTGATGTCACATCAGCATCAATGGCTACTGTCTACACACGATCCAATAATAGTCACGGTCCAATTTAGAGTGACCAGTTAACCTAATCCATATCTTTGGACCGTGGGAGGAAAGCAGAGTACCCGGAGTGAACCCACATGGACCTGGGGACCTCATACAAACTCCACACAGGCTGGGGAATGAGGCAATGGAGCTAAACACGTGCCCCCATGCCCCGGGAAAGATCTGTTCATTCACAAATTTGAATTTTCAGTCCGATTTGCACGGTCCTGTTGTTAGCAGAGCATAAGAGATTATAGGACAAGAAGCGGCGTGATTTTAAAAGCACGGCTATTAAAGAACAAATCTGGAGGAATAAAGCTGAAAGGCTAGAGGGTTATGGCAATAAAGCGGCTGCAATACTTCTATTTAAGCCTTTCAGGGGTGTTTCAATCGAATTTGGCATCCATTTAAAAGCATGGGACAAGCCCCTTGGCCCTCAAAAAGGTTAAGAGAAGGGAAGTTAAGTGAAGCAAAAGCAGAGAGCTTTCAGATTGTTCAGACTAAAAACAAAAGAGCCCACTAGGTTAAAAATCGCATCTGTTTGTTCCTGAGAGAAAAAAAACTGTAATTATTGTGAACTAGTCACACACACACAGGTCAATGGAAATTTAGAGTAGTCAGTTAACCTAACACACATGTTGTGACACATGACTGTGGGAGGAAACCGGAGTACCCGGAGTAAACCCACGCAGACACAGGGAGGACATGCAGACTCCACACAGAAAGGACCCAGGTCTCTGCACCCTGGGATTGAACCCGGGACCTTCTTGCTGCGAGGTAGCGGTGCCACCATTTATGTATAAAATATCCCTCTCTTACAGGAGGAACTGGGCAGACCATAGTGGGAGAAAAGTCAAAAAGAAATTCAGCCTGATCGTGCAAAATTCACTAAGCACTGAGAAGGTCAGGTTCCTGGTGTGGCCACAGCTTTGATGTGTATTGATGCTTTGTAAATTGCTTATTGGTAATTTTGAATTTTCAGACGAGGAGAAATTCGTCAGATGTAGGGAAGCAGTTTAGCAGTTTTTCATTACAGTGGAAACTCGGATTTGAAACTTAATAGGTTGCAAAAGGCCGTTTGAATTCAGAGTTGAAAATTAAGTACAATATCAGACGTAACCAGAGGCTGGGCTACGGACTGTTAGCTTTCTGAATCGGTTGAATCAATTCACTGTATTCCTGATACAATATTCAATGATCTGTTAAAGGGCTTATTCATATAGCAACAGTCTAAACACAAACACAAAACTCAGTCCTTCCATTTCCGCTAAATTCCAAATAATTACTGGTCTATGCATGTTTTAATCTAAAACATAAATAAACATGCAGCCCTAAATAATCCTAATGGAACCCGAGCCCTCATGCCACATAATGCTCCTGATGCAGGTGTGTGTTGCAGGACTATAAAGGATGGAGGGAGTGCAGCTAACAATAGGGGTCGCAACCTTTCACCCCAAATAGTCACCCGTGAGAGAAACGTAAGTTTCGACCCAAACTGGGACAAAGAGAGAGGACCTGGGCGTGCGTGGGGGGTACACAGGGGGTGTGGGGGTGGGATGGAGAGTTTCTATACAGAAGTTTAAAAGATGCAAGGCACTCTAATGAATTTTTTACCAAAAGCTGAAGGAGTTCAGCTAAAGATAGAGAAAATGAAAAGACCAATGTAATGATCCTCCAAAAAAAGCCCAGAGTGTTACTCAGGGTAGTAGAGATCAACATACTGCACACATCTGAGCCTCATTAGGTCCGTTAAAACACAGCCAGGGTCTAATCTGAATCCATTCCTCTCCAACTCCGAATGGGTTTGATTCTTGCACCGAGAGCAGTGGAGTCAGAGGCTTTGGGCTCACCCCCGGATTTTCATGGTTATCAATAAAATATGAGGAGAACAGTGTGGGGAGTGGGAAACGAGTGCCATTGTGAAACAGAACTGCACTAATAGAAACACTAGCACACTCACTTTGAGTTTACTTACTTACTTAGCACTGTATTAGGTTCTGTGAAACAGGTCGTTGACCGAAATTAACGTTGACTGGACATTACCATAGTCACAGCCTTTTTATTTACATTTACACTTACGTGATTTAGCAGACGCCCTTATCCAGAGCGACTAACAATTAATACAGTCACATTACAATCCAAGCAACTGTGGGTTCAGGGCCTTGCTCAGGGACCCAAAGGTGGCAGAGGTGGGATTTGAACCCTGGACCTTCTGGTCCATAGTCCAGAAAACTACGTAAAAACTACGTAAAATGGTTTCTTTTTTTGCTTAATATTTTCCCTGGAAAAAAACGATATAATACGTACAATCACAAAAACACCATTTAGGTGTTCCACTTTTTTATAGAATATATATATATATATATATATATATATATATATATGTGTGTGTGTGTGTGTGTGTGTCATGTGCCAAACATTGGTAAACAACACCCCCTCCACCACCACCACCACCACTCGGCTCACCATGACCAACGGACATATTACTGAATATAAAGGGTACAAAAAACAAAAAAGACAAACCAAGCATGCACTCCTTTGGGTAGAACCTTTAAACTAGTGAAATCTTCTCCTTTCCTTGCGGTTCAAGTCCCGCTCCATGCGGGGTCTGCTCATACCCACGAAAACGCGACGAGGGAATACTTTGACCGACGTGTCGCATGGCCTGTCATCAAAGACACACACACGCACACACAAGTCAATGACAATTTTAGAGACACTGATTAACCTAACACACGTCTTTGGACTGTGGGAGGAAACCGGAGTACCTGGAGTAAACCCACGCAGACACGGGGAGGACATGCAGACTCCA